>CAOLHI010002614.1:0-242393 GCA_948474755.1 Ctenosaura bakeri | reverse complement strand
TCTAGACTGTATAGTGCTATTATTCCACTTTCAACATCCTATGGAAACTGCAAACTCCAGGGCCATTTCTGCCCTAGCCTGCCCCTCCCAAAACTGCAAACCCCAGGATTCCAGAGATGTTGAAAGTGGAATCATCGCGCTGTAACAGGCTAGTGCAGAAATGACACAGGATTCCATAGGATGTTGAAAGTGGAATAATAGCACTATAACATTCTAGTGTGGAAATGGCCTTAGTGAGCTCTGTGGCAAACCTTCTTCTTCTTTTTGAGAAAGGAGGCTGTGTATTGTCTTTATCATCCTCTTTAACTATAGACACACAGATTGAATTTCAGATCTTTAAGCTCTCCAGTTTTCCTCTAATATTCTTTTCAGCAACTGACAGTCAGAGTAATACTGATCCAAAGCTTCCCAAACATCACATGAGTTAATCGTTAGAGCTGCAGAACTTGAGCTTTGGGGTAGCTATGTTGTATAGATTTTATTTATCTGTGTAAAATATTTATATCCCTCTATTCTGTTCCTACAGCAGGATACCCAAGGCAGCTAAAAAGTTTGAAAACAAGAATATAACTGAGAAGTATAAAATATACAGATAAAACAAAGGGGATAAATGTTTAGGAAAAAAACAGGAAGCAAAAACCAATGAACTAACTGGACAGCTGGTCACGGTAAAGTTATGAAGGGAGCAGGGAGGAGGGCAGCGTCTGGGTTTATCTAAGCTACATAGTTATAATATATTGATCCCACTTTAACTGCCATGGATCCATCCTATGAAAATGTGGCGCTTGCAGTATTATAAGGTAATTAGAATTCTCTGTCAAAGAGCTATAGTACCACATTGTACTACAATGTTTCTGTAGGATGGGGCCTTAACAGTTTTAAAGTGGGATTAATCTGTTGTAATTGTGCAGTGCAAATTCACCTTGGTGTATGTCTATGTGCTTTCAGGTTGCCTGTCGACTTACAGCGACCCCATGAATTTTACAGAGTCTTCTTAAGCAACGAATACTGAGAAGTGGTTTTGCCAGTTCCTTCCTCTGAAATATAGCCTATCAATATTCATTAGCAATCTTTCATCCAAGTACTAACCATGGCTGACCCTGCTTAGCTACCAAGATCAGATAGAACCTGGTGCCTTTAGGGTATTTAGGCCAAATACAGCTTTACATAACATTTAATTATCAGATCTCCCAGAATACACCATTCTGTATACTAGGCCGCACAGTGCAGAACGTCGTTTCCTGTGTGTCCAACAAATGCACCTCTATCAATGGTGAGACACAAAACAAAACGGTAGACTCCGGAAATTTGTGGAAACACTTGGAATCAATGTGAAATAAAGACCAAAATGAAAAAGCAAATACTTTAATGGCATAATCTCAGATACATTTTTTCTGCTTTTATAAAACACTTTTGGGGTTAAATCCAGTTGCTAGTTCCGCCTCAACTAGGCCACCTGAATTAATTGCTGAACGATAAGATAACACTTATGTAAGTCTCATTGATTCAATGGGCCTTCTCTAGCTTGCATGAGCATCTGGATTTAGGTCATAGTCTCAAAGATGCATTTGTCCAAGCAATGTAAGTTACTGAGGTTCAATTCCACAAATTTAAAAAAAAAATAAAAAAATTTGGAGTTAACCAAAGCTGTGAAAAATATGTGTTAAATATTTGTTAAAATATGTTTCTATGAAGCTATTAAAGTGTATTTAATCTACATTAATGCTTTCCAAAAAAGTGTAACTCGCTGCCTGACCTTGGTCCACTTGCTGTATCTCAGCTTGATATTACCTCACAAGGTTGTTGTGAGGATACAGTAGGAAAGAAATGAGGCCACTTCCGTACAAGACATTTCCACACTCAAAGGACCCTCCCTAAACTGCAAACCCCAGGATTCCATAGGATGTTGAAAGTGGAATAATAGCACTATAACAGTCTAGTGTGGAAATGGCCTGAGACATCCATACTACTACCTTGAGCATTTTGGGGGAAAGAAGAGAAATAAATCTAAATAACACTTATTCAAGTAAGTATGTGTTTTCTTCCGAAGAAGAATCCCCCCCCCGTAAAGCAACTTGAGGGTTTTTGTGCAGTAATATCTGCTACATAGATATGGGAATTAAAAGTACTGCTGATCTAGTGACCATTCATACACACATGTTCCTAATTATAAATTTTACCATCTGCAATGCAAAAGGCTATAAGAATATGTTCATTCTAGTTCATGATTACAGTATGATTGTTTAGTTAATTCCAAGGTTCACAGATTTTAAACCAACAAGTATTAAGTGTCTTGCTTGCATTATGGTGGCCCTGTATCCTAATCTGTCACGGAAAACTGAAGTTTGATGCTCTTAATCCTGGCACTAGAATATTCAGTGCAGCAGTTTTGGCAGTGATCTTGACTCGAGGCAATTGGCTTGGGCCCTTTCTGCAGCCTACCTTGTTCCAGTGATATCTGGTGCAGGTCCTGGCGTTGTCTCTGCTGGGAGGGGAGCATGACAGGAGTACTCTCTTCCACACCAGCTGCCTCCATGAAGGAAGGAAGCGTGATGGCTACATCTCTTACTTCTGCAGCACAGCCAGGTACTGTATCAGGCTGTGCTGGGGCAGGAAATGCAGTCATTGTGCTTTGAGGACCTCTGTACCTAAGGTAAGTGCAGGCAGGTGGCAGGAGGGCTACATGATTGTCGGTCATTGATAGGTAAAACCCATCAATGATCTGTGGTGTGATCATGCCATCTGGGGATGGGAGAAGGACAGGACCCACATGATGTCATGCAGAACTGTCATCCAGGTCCCGTTCTTCTCCCGTCCCCAGTGTGGGATGACGACATGCTGTGGAAAGTGCCTTGGATTCAAGTTGTATTTAAGTCACTTCAGTGACTTAACTTTGACTTGTCTCGACAATAAATGATGCACTGACTTTACTCAATTCATGAATTTGTATATTTTTAGACTTTTTTGTATTTTGGGGGGTGTATTTTTTAGACTTGCTTTCTTTGGTTCAGTAACATAACACATTCATCCAGTAACCTTATAAGTTTGACCAGTGTTTCCATCTCTTTTTGCCTACTGGTCATGTGAGGATTTGTCTCAAGCCCAAAGTGTAAGTGCACTTCTTGGAGGGGAACAGCAAACATGTTAGGCAATGGGCTTGAAGTCTGCTCAGCAGCTTGGCCCCTCTGCATATTGGAGGAGCCTTCTAAAACTTTTTCTAAGAGCAGAAGGCAAGACTCACCCCCAGAGCGCAGGGTGCATTTCTCAGAGAGGAACAGCAAATGTGTTAGGCAACAGGCTTGAGGGGGAAGGATCCTTCCTTCTAAGCTTTTGAAACTTCTGTAATGGGGAGTAAGAAGGATCTTATTCCCCACTTCCAAAGCTTCAGATGGCAAGCTCACAGATGTGGAGGGCCAACTCTACTTAAATGGTTCAGGCTGACTTTATTTGGCTCTGTCCATAAATTCTGGAATATAGATTGAGGCATAAAGTTGGCTCCCAGACTTGAGACTTGACTTAAAAGTATCTTGCAAGGATTTCAGACTCAACTTGAGACTTAAAGGCAGAGACTTGAAACTTGACTTGAAACTTGGAGTAAAAGACTTAAATACATCACTGGGTTTGGGCAGGATGGATGAAAAATGGGATTTTGAAAAAGTTATGCAGCTGTATCTTTGGCCCTTTCCACATGTGGGGTGTGGATTGGGCAGAAATGGGACTCACTCGATTTCTTCTCCATCTGATCAAGTCCGTTGGGACGAGGAGCAGTGCGAGCTCGTCGCTTTGCACTGCTCCGGCGTCCAAAATGACGGCTTCCGGTTGGTGGAGGCTCTCTACCAACTGGAGAAGCTCGCCAGCCTAAAGCCTGCCTCCAGCAGATCTGCAGGCACGCACTTGTGCGTGCCTGCAAGTCTGCACCGGAGCACGGCGACGGAGCAATACGGGGTCGCACGCTCTTGCTTTTGAAAAACCTCTTAAAAGAGGTTTTTAAAAAGCACTCTGCGCGACCAGTTCTAGTCACTCCGGAGTGGACTGGGGCACGGAACTACAAAAAGTAGTCTGACCCAGTCCACTCCACGGTGCAGAAGACCTCCGTCAGAGGTCGCTCTGCACCATTTTAATAGCCCAGTGAGGAAAGGACCTTTCTTTCCCAAGCTCAAAGTACGGCGGGGGGTGGTGGTAGGATTTTTCGGCTGCATTCTGGTAACAGTTTTAATATAGGTGTTTAATTTCATGTTAAATTGCAATTTAACTTCTACCTATTATTTCCCCTTTTGCAACATAAATGTAATAGATTTCAGGCTTTTGTCAAAGCTTATTAATGATGAACTAAAGACATTAACCCTTTTCTACTAACTTCCTTATTTCTGGCCCCAATGCCCACTTTGATAAGTATACTTTTGGAAATATATTTGTTGGATAACTACATTGATGAGGAATGTGGCTTAACAATACTGAAGGGGCAGTCTTGCTATACTTCATAGCTTTTAAAGGTGAATGTTCAGTGCTTTTCAGGCGTAAGCTATATCTTTTAAACGAAATCCTTTTTTAGGAAATGAAATATAAGAATTTTTTTTTAGGTCTGAATCTCTCCATCTTTTGATTAGTTATCAACATTTCTTGAAACGTTCAAAATTTATTTGGCCTAGATTTCCATCAGAATCTTAACTAACATCTTTGTGGTCATAACTAGACTTGGATAGCATCTCATTCAAGCAGCATTCATCCTATTGGTTTTTCAAATATTGAATGCATCAGTGTATTGCCCATGTGAATAAAATGAAATGAAATGAAACAACAGTGAGCAAGTTGCTGTCTGCTCCTTCCAACTACTCTAGACTTGTTGTGAATATTATTGTGAATATTAAAAGTCAACCAATTTTATATATGGACAATTCATCTCCCTTTTCCTACTCTCTGGCATCAACACAGAAACTGTTTGAGCATTATTCTTTTTCATTTTCTATTTTCTTTTAGAAATGCCAAAAACAGAGACAACTGATCTCTGCCCTCTCTTTAATGTGACAATCCACTTTTTTAAAAAAGCCAAATTTATACATCTGAAAATCAAAATATTCAGCACTACTTAGCTTTTTTTTTAAGTCATCTATAAGAATGGTTGTACATTTTTTTTGTTTCAGCTTTCATTTTTATCTAAGTATGACTTGTCTAATATGAAATGGGTTAGTTTCTTACTTATGTCATTATTAATTGCAATTATTGATTTATCTCCTTTCAGCCACTAGGGCTCCCTAAGTGATACCCAGCAGGTAGAGCCATTCTATGAAAATCTTTTTTTAAAAAAAAGTCCTTGAAAAGCGTGGAAAACCTGTCAGTCCCAAGTGCAAAAGGTGCACCCAAGCCTCGCGCTCAAGGCCTGCCCAGCCTGACACCTCTTTGTGTTCAGGTCTGAACAACCAAGGAGATCTCTGAAGCAAGCCAGGGCCAGGACAAACGGGTCTGCTTCACTTTTCCCTGTCTGAGAACGCAGTCCCTTCCTCACTCTTGCCCCCCCTTGGCTTCTTCCTTTCAGGCTTCTTCCTTCCTTTACTGCCTTCCCTAAATCTGCCCATGTCCCAGATGTAAGGATCAGCAGTGATTTATATTTTCCAAGACGGCGGTACTGTGGGCACTAAGGTCACGATGTTATTATTGGTAGCGTGTATATCTCAGGATTCAAAATAAGATTCTGGGAGACTGTTATAAGGAACACAGAACTTCAAACATTTATTGTAACACTGTTGTTTAAATTTGTTTTGTATCTCAATATTTACAAACAGCACACCATTCTTCTCTCTCTCTCTCTCTCTTCATTCACTATCTCTCGTACACCCAATTTCTCAGTTCTCTCTCCCACAGAGCTCTTCAAATCTCCAACCTTCCCCAAACACACCACAAATCACACTCCCCTTCAAACACCCTCCAGACAGTTAAAATCTGTTATTTTCCTCTTTCCACCAGCCCCTGCCCCGGGCTACCCAAGGTTCCATTTCACCAGCCAATCAGCTTAAACACTCTCAGTTGCCAAAGAGGCTCTGTTGTCAAGACCCCCTCCCATCAGGTTCGTCACAGTCCTCATTCATAGAACAAATTAAAATAAACCCAAAAGCTAACCCTAAAGCTCAACTATCAGTATTGCTTAAAATAATGTTACACAAAGAATGTCCTCTTGTGTCCTCATTAACACTAGTGTGTTAATCAACTTCTATATATTGTCATCTACATATAAATATCAGGAACTTATTGATTGCCATGACATATTGCATGTCATCTTCATGTAAAAATTGGAAACTTTTTGATCACCATGACATCATACACGCCGCCTACGTATAAATATTGGGAATTTTTTGATAGCTATGACATCTTCCATGTCATCTACATGAAATTTTGGGAACTTTAGATTGTCGTGATCTGTACAGGGTAGATTATGCATGGAAATTAGAGAAGGTGGGGAAATTTGCTCACTCACAAAAATAAATTTATTATACCATCGAAGGAAAGGCATGGGTTGGTAGGCCATGTAATAACGATCTATCATGTGAAAATGGAAGGGGAGAATATGAATTATGGTTTCGCAAATGAGAAGATGAGAAGAGTACCATACAGAAGCAAAAGTAGGGCCAGTTGAGAGGCAGAACAGGTGTATTTAGAACAACCACAAGGAGAAGAAACTAAGGAAGTGTGATTTTCCTATAAAACAATGCAGATGCTCCACATATATCTTGTTTTAGCAAAAAAAAAAAAAAAAAATTTTAGAAAGTGGAGTTGTTAATTTTCCATTGCTAATTGTTCCTATGTCACGAATTCCAGCAGTATGAAGTGTGTCTGTGGCCCACAATCTGATCCAAAGAGACCCTGAAATTGTCCCACCTTGCTTTAATCAACAATGGTAAAACAAGGACAGACATTATTAAGAATCCAAGTGTAGAATGTAGTTTACACAGAGAATTTTGGAAAGAATACAGTGAAGTACTGCCTCTCCTGGGTACATGAGTAATCTAAGGGATCAGAGGCAAAGGAACTGAAAGCAAAGAGGGGAGGGATGAAAATGGAGTCAAGATTACATAAAACCAATCTAGCGCAATGGTTCTTTGGTTCTTTGCTTTGTCACCAAGAGGACAAACAATTGAGTTTGTTTTGTTTTTTAAGAGCACCTTAATATTGCTTGCCTTCTACAGGGAAGGCTTCCCAGATCTCAGGTGCCACACAAAAAAGTATCTACACTGGTGGATTCACATGCCCAGAGCTGTGATCTCCAAGGAGTCCCGGAGAGTTGATGATTCTCTCCACACTCCTGTTGGAGTACTTGATTTGAAAGGGAATGTGTTGGTTGCAGCAGATATTTTCTTATCTTTGACCACCAAGGAATTACCTTTGCTGTCTTTTTTTCATGGGTCTAAAAGGCTCGCTTGTGGTTCTCATTGTTCAGCTAGCTTTCCCCTCTTCTGCAGCATGACAGCATTTTGTGCTTCTTGCTTTCTGACAAGGGCCAACAAGAAACCAAGGAAATCCTCACTGTCCTTCCTCGCTTGCAGATGTATGTCAGAGAAATGACAAAGAAAATCAGGTATCAGTGCTCTCAGGATAAGCCATTAATCAGAACAGTACCCGTGAAAAGGACAACAGAACTGAAATACCAGGCTATTGAATTTAGCCTTCCATGACAATGTAGAGTCTTTTTATAGCCTGTTAGGGCCCTTCAGTGCCTTTTATGTATGCACTGAGCTCCCATTTTATATTTTACAAAGTTTCCTGCACTAATCAAGGGTTCTGTATGGCCTATTGTATTTAAGCAATCGATTACGGAGGTGTGACCTCTTTAAACCCTCAGTTATTTTAACCCCTCTCGGAGGCCAAACTGACATTTCAGAGGCAAATGAAATGGGCTTCTGTAAGTTAAAAGTGTTCTCAGTGAATTCTAGGAACGTGCGCTTGAAGATTTTCTCGTCCTCAGGGTAAAATGTCTGGGAAACATCCCATTGTTAGCTAACTTAATTCCCTATTTATTTGTAATTAATTGTGTACTGTTGCCTGACAGACCATAATAGAACTACCAAACAATCACTTAGAACAGGAAACAACTGTCAATTAATACACTAATGAATCAAGTTTACCAAAGGTGAAGCAGCTAAGGTTCCCAGTGGGAAGCTGTTAGACACACAGTCTCCGTGCCCAGCAGGCTCATCTGCTTATGTGCCTTGCCTCTGTGTAGCTATTTGGGAAGCTGTTCTCAACTGAAGTTTTCGCCTTGGAACATCATCATGTAGAATCAGAGATCTTTTTAGCTAAATAATAGGGAGACAATGCCCAGGACCCAGGGCCCTTCTGCCAAAATAAGCAGTCTGACTGATGAAACCAGGAGGAGATATGTCTTTCCTTAGTCTCAGCAGCATGGGCTACCCCAGGATTGGCAAAGTATGGCCCATTATTGAAAAGTTTCGTGAATTAGGGCTGTTGGTATTTGTACCAGGCTCACTGTGTATGTGGGTTTTGTTTTTCTTTTAAAAAATATATTGGCTTTACTTCTTGGCACATATTTTTACAACAACTTAATATAGTGTAAAAAGAAAGAAGGGAATGGCAGGGGGGGCAAGAAGTAAAGTAGCTGTGCCTTTGAAAAGTGCACTAAGGCCCTTTCCGCACGAGGAAATTAAGATGGGCCAATGCGTTCTGTCATGGAGGTCATCTGCACCTTGGATCAGACTAAGTTCAGACTATTTACCTTAGTTCTGCACCTAAGTCCGATTCAATACGCCCCCAAGTGGTCCTCCAGCGAGCTATGTGAAGACCGGAAAAAAGCAGTTTTCAAATTTTCTGGAGTGCGCCAATTCATTCCTGCTCAGTTATGCAGATGCGCAGATTCACACCAATGCGAGCCTGCAATCAGCGGAGGGCAGGCTGTGGGCTTGGTCAGCTTCAGCAGTTGGTCCGGACCCACAAACAACAGGAAGCCGCCATTTTGTCAGCCTCACCAGTGTGGATCTAAAGAGCTTGCACTTCTCCAAATCGCCCTGGAACAGACAGAGGAGCCCTGCAGAAGGGCTTAAGGGAAAGTCCGCGTTGTTTCAAGCCCAGAAGAAGCGGTAAGCAACGGCACGGAGCAATTCCTGGCCTCGTGTGGAGCCCCGCTGACATGGGATCCCTGATTATAACACAAAGGAGAAGTTTTGTAATAGGGAAGGTGGCCCTGAAATACAGTCAGCCCTCCACATTTGCTAGAGTTTGGGGCAAAGGACCCCCTGCAAAAGTGGAAAAAACACAAATATCAAAATGTGTATGTTTGGGTGTATGGGATGGGGGATGAGGTACAGTTGGCGAGAACGAGCAACCAGGGTCAAGGAAACCAGGTCAATGAAAGAAGAGGAAAAGGGGTGGATGAGTTGGTATGGTGGCCCTTTACTTCCTATCACCCATCTCCTTCCTAGGGTATGTGGGGGGGGGGCTTGGGCGTGGGTTTGTGTTGCTGAGAAACTGGAGTGTGATCTGTCCTTAGCTGGTCAGGCAGTGGCTGGTGCTGGAGAAGGAGGATCAGAGGTGGGTTTTTAGAAGGCTGCATGGCCTGATTGGACCATTGAGAAGGAAGGTTCTCCTGGAAAAGAAGTACTTGAGGTGGGGTGCTGGGATTGGAGAAACTTGCAAATAATCATATCTGTGAAAGTTAAAGCTACAAATGTGGAGGGCCAGCTGTACTGAATTTTAAAATTAGATCTCAGAAAGCCATAAAATGTTTAAAACACTGGCTTATTATGTATTTCTGTGGATGAGTATATATCACCATCTATAAACTATTTATGTCAGCTGTCTGCTTATAACATCTGTTGGGCATTCACCAGTTTGTCCTCCACCATTTAGAGATGAGGCTTTAATATTATTTGTGACCAGGCAACCTTGTACATTCCATTTATATTATGGATTACAACAGTATCTCAAGGATCTACCTTTGTTTCCCCCTCAAATATTTGAGTGTGTGGAGTACTTGTCTTTTATTATTGTTGTTTCCCCCCCTTTCTTTCATTTACATGGGAAATTAAATTAAACCCTGATTACCCTTGGGTTGATTGAATATCTTTCCCTGTACGTTTCATTGCTAGGAGTGGGGCTTTCATCAGCTAGTGCATGCTATTAGCAAATCACCCATGGAGTTCTTTGTTGCGATCCATCTGCTGTATTGCAAAGATTCAGATCAGTTGCTTTAGGAGAGGTGTGCTGTTCCCCCCTCCTCACACTCCTTTTGATTGGCACTCAGTTGTAAGTCTTTTTTTTCACTTGTTTGGAGATATATGCAGTGTATTTATACCCTAGTGGATCTTAATAACCCAGGAGCTCATCCTCTCTATTTGATTCTTTTGTTGTTTCTGCTAATCACATTTATCCATTTTAATTGTCAGACATTTCACAGGTTTCCTTTCAGAATTCCTTTGGGATGGCTAATTCTGCAAATTTTTTGCACTGGCTTTGAATTTACAGGATTCAGCTCATGAGTAGATTTTTAAAAAATCTATCATTTAAACATTTGTAAAGGCTAGAAAGTATCATTGTTACCTGTGTACTGATATTCTTAAATCAGGACATGTGGCATTCAGATCTGAGGAACCCATGGAGTAGTAGAAAAAAAGTGTTAGCAAATTTCCATTAATTTCTCTTAAAACTAGAGATAGTTTGATATGTTAAGTAATAAGATTATATTTAGTAATAGCAATAGATTAAATTTAAGAGAAAAATATAGAATTAAGAATGAAACTATTATAATAAAAATGAGTATAATGAGAATAAGAATTAAAGATAGGTAACAAAAATATAAAAGTAGTATGATATAGAATAAGCTGAATAAGTTTATGATTTTAATGGTAATTGAGAGAAATAATAATGTAAGTTTGCGTTGGTTGAAATTTTTTTGTTCCACTGTTATGTATATCACATGGTGTTTTAATTTTTTGTTTTTGTTTTTTGTTCTTTGTTGCATAATCAATAAAAATTATTTTTAAAAAAATAACTTCTCTTAAAACCTTGGAAGAGTTGAGAGAGAAAGAGCTTGTGCCTGCCAAACACTCCCTGATCACACTACACTGTTATAGTGCAAATGTGACTGCAGAGAACAAAAGGAATACTTATGTGATGCAGGAAGAAAAAGAGTGTGAATAAACACACAAATAAGCATGAAGTAACTATAAATGTGCTGTGCCTAAACTCCTAGAGAGCTACATGCAATCTAACTACCAATGGGTATAGGCATGCAAAGGTTACAGACTCCAACATTATGTTGTTGTTGCGTGCCTTCAAGTTGTTTCTGACTTATGGTGGTCCTAAGGCAACTTTATCATGGGATTTTCTCAGGCTAAGACTGTGTGATGTGCCCAAGCTCACCCAGTGGGTTTCTGTGGCTGAGTGGGAAATGGAACTCTCATCTCCAGAGTCATAGACCCATTCTGCACTGGACTGTTATAGCGCAATTATTCTACTTTCAACATCCTATGGAATCTTGGGGTTTGCAGTTTTGGAAGGAGCCGGCTGGTCCAGTGCAGAAATGGCCTTCATCCAGTGCTAAAACCAGCACATCATGCTGGCTTTGTGAAACACACACACACAAAAGGGAAATAGATCATTATCAGGCAAGGTGCAGTGAAGGGGGAGGAAGACCACTTTGTGGATTCTAGCAGAAACTCTTAACCTCATCTCTTGAATGGGAGTAGGGACAAGGGAATATGACAGTTTTATTTTCTCCCAGTTTGATTTAAAAAAACAACAACCAACCACCCCAAATTCTTTTCATAATAAGTATAAAGAGATTTTCAAACCAAGATTCTTTTCTATAGTCTGTTCAGTAATGGGCACAAGGACTTGCGTCCATTGTTAATTTGGGTAGGTTGGTGGGCATAGGGGGCCATGCTCATAGGAGATAAATACAACAGCAGCATGCTGATGTGCCTCACTCTGCACTGAAACCAGATACCAAAAACAGACAAATAAGCTGTCAATACATCAATTCTCTGTGGAACTAATCAACCAGCTTCTTGGGGAATCCAGAGTCTAGGCAGATATTCAAAAGCTGAAAAATAAATAAGTATCTCTGTTCAAGAGCCATCGTTCCAGGATCTGACTGTGCCTTTTGTCATAATTATGTTTCAGTACTGAGCCTTTTCTTAATGTCAGGATTTTAGAAACAGCTGTAGAGTACATACAGTACATATGTGAACTGATCAAAGAAACTTTTAAACATAACACAATGAATCTAGTATCTTCATGTGCATGGATGAGTAAATGTTCAGCTTCAGATGTCATTTTCCTTTTTAAAAAAGTTATGCATATGAGATTTAAGGTTAGCGAAAACAACTTAGATGTATTTTTTAATCTTTCAGGTTGTCACATATATATTTGTACCACAAGAAAAGAGAGAGAGAGAAAAAGATTGACAGATTCTTGTTGTAGTGGCGTGAATTAGTAACTAACATTTTTAGACTTAAATTATTATGGATTATTTCTTTAAAAATGCTGAATTGCCTTGAGAATTATGTAAGTTACTCTGAATATATCTATGTCTTTTGCCATGTGTATTTGTAAGAGATAGATTTATTAATATTCAGAATGAAAGTAAAAGATTTTTAAAAATGTGAAGTTTTGAAGCACTGTGTTGTATGAGTGATGGAAAAGTTGTTCTGGAAAGTGTCATTTGAGGGGAAACCATTAACTGCTTGAAAATAATACAGGAGACAAACCCAGAGCAAAGCCAAGGAAAAGAATGGTTTCAGACAGTAATGCTGTTATTTATGGGCTTCTGAATAATTTCTCAAAGGCACTTGAAGCTGAGAATCTTGTTAATGGAACACAGTCTCTTCTCTGTCCTTCTAACTCCAGCATGTAAAACTCTGTGTATCCTCCTCAGATTTTAAGTATTTTGATGTGCTTTGCTCTCCATGATTGACAAGGGCTTCCTCATGAATGCATTACGAGAAGAGATGTTTCCGGGATATTTGATGTCCTTTCTGTTATGTGTTTTAAATAGAATATTCATGACGCGGTTTTTAATAGGCCAGATATGGGGCGGGGGAGGAATAAGAAAGAGGCATCAAGGAAAGGTGCTTTCATTGTTATCAAGTCTGGAACAGAATAAAATTTCTTAAGAGCTCAGGTATGGGGTGATGACGGTTTCTATTTGGCAGTTCGGTGTGACAGCCAGATAATGCATATCAGTAAACACAATACAGTTGTGAATCTGAAGGCGATGGAGGTAGGTGTATGAATTTACATTTTGGGTTGGGAGAGATGCATATTACTTGTTTCTTTATTTTCTTTTCTTCAGCTCTTGTTTTTAAGTAAAATAGCACATGAGCTACAAGTATGTTTGCAAGTAGATGTTATTTAGCACTCAAGTAAATGAGACTTAGGCCCTTTCCACAACTCATCCATTTTCGGCACTGGGGTACGGTGCTCACGTGAGCAGCCTCTGGAGAGAGGCTCTTGCTTCCCTGCTTCTCCGGCTCCGCATGAGCTTCCTGCTCGCGCAAGAACCCTGCCTCTTCCTTTCGCAGTGCAGCCTGGGACCTTCCTAGGCTGCACTGAGACAGGAAGCGCGACTGGCCCAGCTCCCGAGGCTCCGCACACAAGGTAAGTGTGCACGGGGCCCTGGAGCGATGTGCGACCATGCAGCATTTTCGGCTTGAAGCCAAAAACAAATAAATGCGTGAGCAGTCCCTGCTGGGCCCTGGAGCATTGTGCAAATGTGAATGAATTGTGTGGACTGCTTCTCACATCTGTGCAACACTCAAGGGGCCCTTTCACATCAAAAATGCCATGCAAAAAGGGCCTAAGTTCACTGCAGAAATTCGCTACATGTTTGATTCCTAGCTGTCATCACCTTCAAGCCCATCTTGAAACCTTTCACAGGAATTTGCCCGCTCGTGGGAATAGGGTACTGGATCTGATAAAGTTTAAAGTGTGAGGAAGGATAATGAAGAATGGGCTGAAAGACAAGCAGACTGTGACCTAAGCTGGTCTTCAAGCTGTACGACTATGAGTCTGTCTTCCCTGAATTCTGTCAATGTTGGCTTATCACATGGGCAGTTACAGATGTCAACCCAATGGGCAGTAGAGATGGAAACAATATATATGTCTTCGTTGAAAAACAGGTTTCCTGACCCATGGAAAATGCTGTCAGGAAGAATATTAGACCAGAAAAATACATGCATTTTTTTCCAGTATTGAAACATCTCAAAATATTATGGTGTTTTTTTTTTCCAATTTTTACTATACTTTTTCATTAGAAATAAAAATTTTGTAAAGTACTTATTACTTATTATGAGATACTTAATTCAACACAAAATGATTATTACATATTACATTTCTCTCCATATCTCTTTGTCTACAATTTATACAATACTTATTATCTATTATATATCCAATATAACTGGTAGCACTAACATCACTAAACTTATCCAAATCTCAGTATTTGTTCATGCTTCATGTACCATTCATACTTGCACCTATATTTATATTTTAAAATCAATAAAATTACATCTAACAACAAACCTGTCTTCATAGATTTAATCTTCTAAGCCTCTAGTAACTAATTTCCCCCATTTCTTTTCCCATACTTGCATTACACAATCCCAAACTTCTTTTACTCTATTTAAATTTTGATTATTTAACAACATTGTCCATTTGTCCATTTGGTACATATCAAATAACATCAAATAATTTTTGTACCGATTCTTTTTCTGATGTAGTTTCCTTATCAAGGAACATCTCAAAATATTGTGGAGGAGTTATTCTGTGGAAAAATACAGAAAAGACAGGTTTCCTGTACAGAAAAATATTGCTTGCTGGAGAAAAAAAACCTGTTTTCTGTGTAAAAAATATATGACTGTGTCTGTGTGCAAAAAACACATGTGTTTTCCTACAGAATAATCCCTACAGAACACTTCAGTATGTTCAAGTACAAAGAGAATACTGGAGAGAAATATCCATTTTCTCCCACAGTAGGAAGAAAACTGGAATAATTATTTGTCCTTGCATCTGAGGATGAAATAATTGAGGATTTATACCCCATATGGGCACTGGCTTTGCATAAACTTGAGAGGTGGCCAGTCAATAGTTTGTCTCTAGGTAAAGAAATGGAAATTCAAAATGCTGGAAGTGTGGAGAAAAAGAGGGAACATTTTATCATATGTGGTGGACATGTAAAAAGGTGAAGAAATTTTGAAAGAAATACATGATATTCAAAATGAATTTTGAAATGATACCTGAATTATATTTATTGAATATAATAAAACCAAAGGCAGAAATTAGAAAGCATTAAAATGTAATATTTAGTTATAGCAACTAGATTAACCTATGCTCAACATTGGAAACAAGATATTAAAATAAATTTAAATGAATGGAAATTAAAGGTTATGGATATGATGGAGATAGAAAAATTGACAAATGCATTAAAGAACAAATCCATTCAACAATTTGATAGAGAATGGAGCAAAATAAGAGTGGCTACAATTGTAAAGCTAATGATTATAATGATATAATTTGATAAAAATGGTAACAATGTATTGACTGGTTAAAAGATAAATTATGACTGTTATGCCAAAGATTCTGTGTATAGTGGATTGGACTCCTTGTATTGTATTGTATTGTATTGTATTGTATTGTATTGTATTTTTTGTTTGATTCAGCTGGGCAAAACTGGAGAAGAAAACTTGTTATGGGAGTTGAGGGGGAACATTTAGAAGAAATGTTCCCATTTTATACTTTCTTTTAGAAATTTTAATAAAAATTAAGAAAGAAAGAAAGTTTGTCTCCAGGAATGAGCCCAGAAGTCTTTCTAGGTTGAGTTAAGGCTAGCTAGATGAGCATTGTGAAGACTAGTTCTGAGAGACTTTTAGGTAGAGGTCCTTAGAATAAGGACTGATCAAATGGTGGTTAAATCTCATGATCTGTCTTGGGGTGAGGCTCTTCAGGCCTGGACAATGTTTTTGACCAAGGTTCTAGATTAAACTTAACATAAAGTTGATTTAAAAATACCTCTAAGGTCTCTTAGTCCCTTTTCACACATTATCTGTTCACACTGCTGGGTTGGGGTCCTCGTGCAAGCGCCCCACCTCTTCCTTTTGCAGTGCAGCCTGGGACCTTTCCCAGCCTGCACTGCCCAGGAAGCGTGACCAGCCCGGCTCCCGATGCACCACATGCCAGGTAAGTGTGCGTGGGGTGCCGGAGCGACACGTGAGCACGTAGCATTTTCGGCTTTAAGCCAAAAATGAAAAGATGCATGCCCGCTCTGCATCCGGCCCTTGAACGTTGCATAAATGTGAGTGCATCATGGAGACTGCTCCTCACATTTATGCGACACTCAAGGGGACCTCTCGCTTCTAAAATGCTATGCAAAAAGGGCCTTAGTCAAGAAATGTCAACCTTGCAGTCAAGAAAGTATTTATGTATATCTTGAACTTCCAAGCTTTGTGTACTGCATTGGAACACCTAATTATTTTTTTAAAAAAGAAAAGGGATAGCTGGGTGGATCCATGCAGAGACGGGAAATTCAATCTTGGGCAAGAACGTCATTAGTTGTTGACTTTTGTGGCCATGAGGTCTGCAATTCAACTAAGCATGAAGAAGAGGATTATTCTCTTAATAAAGAGTATGGGAAATTCCAAAGCTTACACACTTTTGTAGCATTGTGGTTGTTCCTGATAAAGCTATTGTTTAATGGTGGATTTACTGATTTTATCCATTGAGTAAGTTATACTAAAGATCACTGTGTGGAAACATGACTGATAGAAGTAGGCTTCTCAAGCAGAGTGATCATTTGACAAGGCAGAAGTTGAACAACAACCAGTCTCACAACCACGTGACCATACACACCTGGGCCCTTTTCTCATTGAGGCTTCTCGTGCGAGCGGGGGAGGGCGGCTTGCGCGAGAAGCCTTCTCTGGGAGGCTGCCGCTTCCCCTTCCTTCCTTCCGCAGGCGAAGGAACGAGCGGGGAAGCGGCAGCCTCCCGGAGGAGGCGGCGGCTTGCGTGTCCGCCCCCTGCGAAGCAGGAGGCTCGCGTGTCCGTCCGCGCTAGGCGCCCCGCCCCTTCCTTCCGCAGGGGCGGAGGGAAGGAAGCGCAACCCGGCCACCTCCCCAACGCCCCGCACAGGAGGTAAGTGCGCACGGGCGCTAGGAGCATTGCGCGAGCGCAGGTGATTTTCACTTTGAGGCAAAAATCAAAAAACCCACGATCGTGCCGCTGCAGCCCCGTGAGCGCAGTGGAAGTGGGAGTGCATCGTGCAGAGCGACGCTCCGCAAGGGTCACGGGGCTCTCGTGCGACAGAAAGCCCATGTGAAAAGGGCCCTGGTCTAACAGAGGAAGAAGCAAGCTTAGTCTTTTTTGTAAAATACAAAAAGTAACCTTTACTTACAGTGTTTGTCTGCAATCAAATATATGATCTAATGGAGAGACAGGATAAAAAGAAAATGGCTGTTGGTTAGAGTAATGCAGGAAGAGAGTGGGTGTGGTGAAAACAAACAGGAAGTTAATAAGGTGCTAAACCAGCAATTCATGAATATAAGTGTGCAAAGCTTTCTAATTTAACAGACACATAAGTCAACAAACTACAAATTACACAAATGACATCAGTGTTGACATCAGGATCCTCTTGCCCCTTAATACTCATGACAATCTGGCTTCTCAGAGCAAGAATATATGTTGGACAAGGTGCTGAGTAAGCAAGATACCAGAAAGACTACCAACAAGAAGAATTATTGGATGATACGGATTTTAAAGTTGTTGTCTGCTTTGAGCTTTGTAATTCCCCCTTGAGTCTCAGATTAGGAAAAGGGAAGAATATCAATCAAGATATTTTTTTTTTATTATTATATATTTAAAAGTATATAATAGTAAAAAAATCAAATCGTATTTTTACAATCATTTGAATGTACATAATAGTTCACGAAACCATAACTTCCTTGCCTCCTTTAAGAGTTCTTTATTTAGCTACTCTTTATAAACAGAAGCTCCCTAATTCCTTTTGTTGCATTAACCTGTCTTTCTAATCCCTCAGCAATGTCGTTAGAGATGAGTTATACAAATAAATGAACAATTAAGTAAGTTCAACTCCATCTTTGTCTCCTTATATGTGCACAACCATCGAAAGGACCCACATGTATTACTACCAGCCACAGGTACAAACCTAATCAAAACAACATGAAATTTAAGTCATAACTTAGAAATTATATGGCCTTTTAACGATAGGTAGTTTGTAATTAGGTTCCATTCCTGGTCAATTTGCTTTTCTTGTTTCCCCCTCAGTCTAGCTGAGAGGAGATCAAGTTGTTTGTAGTCGAAAATTTTTTGATACCATAGATTTAAATCTGGAATATCAGGCATTTTCCATAGCCTGGCAAAAACAATTCTCGCTGCTGTAGCCAGAAATAACAGTGTCCTATTGTTCTTAGCTAAAAACTTTGAATCGAATCTTTTTGTCATGTTTAAGAGATAAAAAGCCGGGTCCATAGAAAATGTTATGTTATATATTTCTTCCATTGTCTGATGTATTTTCATCCAATACTTCTTTGTACGAGGACAAGACCACCATATATGATAAAAGCTGCCAATGTTTTCATTGCATTTCCAGCACTTGTTATTTCCTGTATGATACATTCGGTTAATTTTGTCGGGAGTCAAATAAATCCTATATAGCATTTTTAGATAGTTTTCTTTGATTTCTTGCAGAGTTGAAAATTGGATAGTACTTCTCCACGATGTCTCCCATTCGTCTAATGGGATATTACGTTGTAAATTTTGGGCCCATTTGATCATCACTTCTTTGACCTCTTCATCTTCCAGTTTTTTGGAGTTTAGATATTTGTAAAAGAGTGAAGCTTTCTGTTTGGATTTTAGAAAAATTATTTTTTCAAACTCAGTAAATGATTTTTGGCACACAAACCCTTCCAATTTAAAGTCCATTTTAAATCTTTCTTTTATCTGGAGATAGGGGAACCAATTTAATAAGATACCCTCATTTTGCAGCTCATCACACGCTTTCAATCTGACATCATCTGGGGCCTTTATAAACAATAAATCTTTGTATCTAAGCCACTCTCCTTTAGGTTTATCCGCCCATTGACCGAAAAATGCTTCTTGGGGCGATACCCACAAAGGAATCTTGGAATATAACGTTGTCTTCATTTTTTTCCAAATTCTAATTAGTGACTTCCTCACGTAATGGTTAGAAAATTCTGAGTCAATCTTGTCTTTATTGTACCAGAGATAAGCGTGGAAGCCAAAACTCATATTGGCACCCTCTAATGCTAGCAACCTATTATCTTCTAGCGATATCCATTCTTGCAGCCAAACCAAAGCATTCGCATAGTAGTATAATCTAATGTCGGGTAATCCGAAGCCACCTTTTTCCGGTCTTTCTGATAACAGCTTCCATCTGACTTTTGGCTTTCTTCCCGCCCAGATATATTTAGAGATTTCTTTGTTCCATATTTTGAACACTTTGTCATTGGTCATAATCTGTAGATTTTGAAACAAGAAGTTAATTTTAGCTAGAATATTCATTTTGATAGTAGCAATTCTGCCCAAGAGAGAGAGCTTCAATTTGGTCCATCTTCTGAGATCCGAAATAATCTCTTTCCAGATTTTATTATAATTGTTCTCAAATAAGTCTTTATTTTTTTCGGTAAACCATATGCCCAAATATTTGATTTTCTTTTGTATCTCACATCCTGTTAATTTTACCAATTCTTCCTTATCACGATTAGTCATGTTCTTCACCATGAGATACGTTTTACTCTTATTGATTTTTAGACCGGCAGCTTCACCAAAAGTTTGTATTTCATTCATGAGTTCACGGATTCCTGTGATAGGTTCCTCAATGAAAAAAGAAGATCATCCGCAAATGCACGTAGTTTGAATTCTTGTCCTTTTATCTTGATTCCTCTTATACCCGAGTTTTGTCTTATTGTTATATTTAGTGTTTCCAGTACCGCAACAAACAACAACGGAGAGATTGGACAGCCTTGTCTAGTCCCTTTCTTGATAGGAATAACTTCGGTCAGTTCCCCGTTCACGATTATTCTTGCAGTTTGTTTTTTATAGATAGCCTGAATCCAAGAAATGAAGTTATCTCCACAGCCCATTTTCTGAAGTGTACACAGCATGAAGGGCCATCGAACTTTATCGAAGGCCTTTTCGGCATCTAAGAACAAAGTAGCGAGCTGTTTATCCTTTCTCTTTTCATAATATTCAATGGCATTTAACAGAATTCTGATGTTTTGCCTAATATGCCGGTTGGGTAGGAAACCATTTTGATCGGGATGAATTATATTATTCAGTACTTTTTTGAATCTCTCGGCCAAAATCATAGAAAAGATCTTATAATCTGTATTAAGGAGTGAAATAGGTCTATAATTTTCAGGTAGAGTAAGATCTCTATCTTCTTTAGGGATCAACACAATGTTTGCGTTTTCCCATGTCTCTGGAATACCATTTACCGTGATTTCATTTAAGACTCTAGTTAACACCGGAGCAATATCATCCACTAACATTTTGTAGAATTGCGCAGTGTAACCATCTGGACCAGGGGCTTTTGAAGCTTTCAATTTGTGGATGGCCTCCTTCACTTCCATTATGGTAATTTCCTGATTCAAAAGGATTCTTTGATCATCAGAAATTTTTAAAGTCTCATGTCGTTCTAAGTACGATTTGGCATTCCGAATCTCTACCTCATGGTTCTTATCTTCTTCATAGAGTTGGGTAAAAAATTTCTGAAAAACTTGTTTGATTTCTTTATTTAATGTTATAACCTTCTGGTTTTTCTGTATCTTAAGAATTCTTCTTTTTTCTCTCTCTTTCTGAAGTTTGTGGGCCAGCCATTTACCCGGTTTGTTAGCATGTTCAATATGATTAAGTCGGCAATATCTCAATGTCTTTTCCACCTCTCCAATATTCCTCGCAGCAATCTGATTCTGCAGTGATTTAATCTCAAGCTTTAAGTCGTTGTTTGAAGTATCAGATCTGAATTCATTTTCTATTTCTCTTAACTTATCCAATAATTTGAACAATTGTTCATTTTCCAATTTCTTCTTGTGGGATCCCAAACTTATCAAATGTCCTCTGATGACTGCCTTAGCAGTGTCCCAAACTGTCTTCAACTGAATATCGTCTTTGATGTTTTCAATAAAAAAGCTTTGTAAGATGTTTTTCAGTTTAACAACTATAGCATCGTCTCTGAGGAGGCCTTCGTTAAGTTTCCAGTTGTATTGTTGACGCTGCCTGATTTTTAAATGCAGAAGTATCGGATTGTGGTCAGAAGTTATTTTAGGTAGTATTTCCATCTTATTTACGGCAGTATGCAACAATTTAGAAATCAAAAAGTAGTCTATTCTGGATGAGGTTTTATGTCTGTCCGAAAAGAAGGTATAACCTTTTTCTGAACCGTATTTGAATGTCCACACATCTAGTAAACTGTAGTCATCCATCAACTGGAAAAAGTTTCTTGGCAGCTTACCCTGCGACTTTTTCACCTTTCCTGTATTGGATCTATCCTCTACAGGATTGAGGACACCGTTAAAGTCTCCGAGAAGCAGTATATTTTTCTGTGATCTTTCTTGAACGTATTCCTCGACCTTTTTCTTGATAGCACAATAGAATTTTCCTTTATTTTCAAGAGGTGCATATATCACTACTAATAACATAGTGAAATCTTGAATGTTTAAATCCAACATCAAATAGTGCCCCTCTGGATCTGAATAGATTTCCGTCACATTATATTTGTTCTTTATATAAACCACTACTCCTCTTTTTTTCTTTGAGTATGCTGCCGTGTAACATTGCCCCAACCGAGGATTCCTGAGGAACTTAAGATCTTTTTGGGCTATTCTTGTTTCCTGTAAGGCAATAATATCATAATCAGTTTTCTCCAAATAATGAAAAACATTGCGTTGTTTATATTGCGAATTTAAACCTCTAATGTTCCATGAGAATATTTTTAAATCTTTAGCCGCCATCTTAATGATGAATTATCAAGTTCCCTATAATGCCTCAAGCTCTTCATTTTCACTTTCAATTTGTATCTCCCCTTCTTCATCTTTCTCCTGATCACCTTCTGGTAGATCTATATTTTCTAATGATTCAGCCTCCTCCTCCTTGGTCTCACTTAGGGCTGCTCCCATTTCTTCTTGTTGATGTCTTTCGTATTGCCCTGCAGAGTGTCCTTGTTTAGCGTTTCTTTCAACCTCTTTCTTCAATCTCTCGTAAACTTCCTTGGCTTTGTCGATGTTATTTATCCTGTAATTTTTCTGATTGTGTTTAAAGAAAATCCCCTCAGTTCTATTCCACGTGAAGTTTATTTTATTTTTAATCAGAAGTTGAGTCAGGAATTTATAATCCTGCCTTCTTTTCAAAATCTGAGACGGTATGTCTTTATAGATGTTAACTTCTTGCGGACCTATACGTAATTTTTCTTGGTAATTTCTCTGCAAAATAAGATCCCTCGTCCTCAGATTAGAAAAGACAATTACGACATCTCTAGGTAAGTTTCTCTCTCTGGCCACACGTGAATTTATTCTAAATATCCTTTCAATAGAGGCGTGTAGCCTATCTTCTGAAAGTTGCAAATATTCGACCAAGGCGTAAATAATTCTATCGTAGATAACTTCTTGTTGTTGTTCATCCAAGCCTCTAATTTTAAGACAACGGTCGCGATACCTCATCTCAAATCTATGCAGCGTACTTTCTTGTTGTAGTTGTTTTTCAGATAATTTTTGTGTTATTTCTTCAATTTCTCTTGTCTTATCTTGCATTGATTGCATATCTGTCTTGATTTTTGAAACTTCCTTAGATATTGTGTCCATTTTTTTACTCAGACCTTCTATTTCTTTTTTTATTTCTGCCTTGATTTCGTTTCTAGAGTCTTTGATATCTTGTTTTATTTCTTGTCTTAGTTCTTGTCTGGATTTATTTAAGGCCTCCAAAATTAAGGTAGTGTCCGCTGACATTGTGTTAAGCTCTGTTGAGGCTCTCCTAGCCTGTTGCATTGAACTTTTAGTTTGGGCCTGTGTCTGTGCCCTTCTAGTACCAGTTGCCATTGAGGATACTTATAAAGGTACTCTAATACAGAATTGTTAGTTTCAAAATATATTGACACAATATTATAACTATTATGTCTTGAGCAGTAAGGATTCTACTTGAAAGTAGTCTAATCAAAAATTTCACAGTCTAGTCCTTAAAGAATAGTAAACTTTACACTCACACACTCTGGAATATAATATATTCTGATAGGGTTATAGGTTAGAGTTCTACACCTTATATCAATTCTTGTAGTACAGTACAGTAGAGTACAATAGAATGTAAAAAGTAATTTAATATCCTAATTTACTTAATATTCTTAATATCTTGATTTAATAGTTACTTAGTACACATGTAGGAAAAAAAAGAAAAGCCAGTTGAGTTGGAAACAACAGAGGGAATGAGGAAAAGAAAGCAATTTAGTAGAAAAGAAAAAAGAATACCACCAAAGAAGTTTTTTTTTTCCTCCCCTTTCTTCTTCTTCTTTCTTTTCTCTTTTTTTTTTTTTTGTAAATAACACACAATCACTTCCCCATTCCTCCTTCAATCCTCCTATCCCCCTCCTTCTCCTTCAGTATCCTTCGTTCCACCTCACCACACTCCAGCACCCCCCTTCACTTAAACACAGTCCGTCTCCAACCGTTCCCTTCACCCCTCCTTCGGTCAGACCTTCATTCACATACAATCCGCCTCGTCACTCTCCTCCACTTCAGCTCAAATCTATACCTTCTAAACCTTCTTCAGCCAGTCTCAGTCCATCAATACCGTTCCTTCCTTCGTTCCTTCTAAACTCAATTCTTCTCAGTCCTTTAACCCTTGTCGTCTATTCCCTTCAACACAGACCATTTCCGTCGAGTCCCTTCACTTTCCCTTAACTCAGTCCTTCAGTCTTTCAGTCCTCCTTCGCTCGAATAAACCACCGCGGCTCGTTTCGTACACTCCACCTTCTCCTTCTCACGAACCTTCACCCCTCCTTCAAGTCGACAGTCAAATTCCGCCAAATTTAGAGGCCAAATCCTTCAATCCACCTTCTCCGCAAAAAATAAAATAAAATAAAAATAAAAATACTAACATTCAACAACGTCCCGTTCGTTAATGTGGGATGAAACAAATAACTGTAGCTTCCCACAGGAAAAAAAGTTTCTCTTTCATCAAAATGAGGTTCAACACGGAAAAAAAAAACACAAAACAAAAAAATCCAAAAAAAAAACAAAAAAAAAACGAAAGTTTATATGCCAATTTCAAATATTATTCCAGGATTGTAAAAAACAAAAAAGAAAATAATAGTAAAGAGAATTGTTAGCTCTGACGGTAAGCCCCTTACGCGTCCTCCATTTTCTTGCCTTGGAGTCAGTCGCTCATAGCGTCTTAGATTGTTGATTGTAAATTCCAAAAACAAAGAAAAAACCAACTTGTTCTGTTTAGATGTATCTATAAGTCCATGATAGCTCGTATTCCTCAGAGCAAAAATATAGCAAGATAGCTCAAAGTTTGCTATTCTGGCTCAAACGGAATAAAAAAAGAAAAACGAAGCAAAAGGACCAAAAGAAAGTTTTTGAGGCTGGCCTACCTTTTGCGTGCGACTACACGTCGCCCAATTTTTACTGTGAGTTGAGCTCTTTCTTATAGTTGGAGCTAACACTTGAAAAACTCCACCAAAGGGCAAACTAGGAGCTTTAAAAAAAACTGTCCGCTTCAATACAACTCAGAAATTAAAAAGGTCTAGGCGTTGCTTACAGGTATCAAGTCCCGGCAAAACAACGAGCTGCCGTGGTGGCCCTGCGATCCACTGCTGTCCGATTGTCTCCTTTCCACCCCTCTGCTCCGACGCTCGGACTGCAGATACGGATCCCCTTCGGGCCCCCTCAGGAATCTTCCTCCCCGAAGATTAACTCGCCAGGTTCGGGAGAGAAGCCAGAAAACTCCGACACTCTCCAACGATATTAAATCCCCCTGGTTAAACCGCTCGCGGTGACATCTTAGAGACAGCTGTCTCTCTAAGGTGCCAGTCGCTCCGCCATTAGACCGGAAGTCCCAATATCAATCAAGATAAATAGTGTTGTTGCGGTAACAACAACAACAACAACAACAACAACAACAACAACAACAACTAATAATAATAATAATAATAATAATAATATTTATTTGTATACCGCCTCTCCACATGGATCGAGGCGGCGAACAACATGAAATACATTATACATTAGTGTATACATTATCATCTGTGTAGAGTTGCTAAGGCAGGAGGTATATGTTTTTCGGGTGCTCTGAATTGGCACCCTGAAAACATGCCCAAACTGCATGGTGAGTATGCACTCAACAAAAAAGTCTGAAGGATTCTTCCCTGAGGCATTAGGATTGTTATTACTTACGGATAAACCATCTGAGTGTCACGTGGTTCATGGCATATGCCTCAAAAATGAATTAAGATGTTAAGAGAAAATGACGATCAGTTTGAAAGAGTCAGTTACTGAGGGAAAGATAGCTCATAGGTTGCTTTCATCCTTGTCAGCTCATAATGGCAAGTGAGAAGAAGAAACTGGCTCTCTGCTGCTTCTGTGTTAAGGGGATGCGGCTGATAATCAAGCGATATCTGTCATTTGACAGCATGTTAAGGCAAAAACCCTGTGGTTTCCATTCCACCATTTTAGCAAGCATTGTTAGCAGAGGCATTTCGCCTCCTTTTGTTGTTGCTGTACCTCCAGTCTCTGAATAATTAAGGAATGAAAGACTTTCAACTTGGCTTCAGGTTTGTGGTTGTTATATAAATACGTTTTCAGGGATCGCAGATGCTTTACACAAATCTGACAGCAGCTATAAAAGACTTCTGAACATTTTTTTTTGTTGTTGTTGCCAAAGTCCTAGGGATTGCTGGAATCTTAAGTAGCCTAGTTTAAGCCTCAGTTCAGGAGCTTTTTGTCATGTTTAATAATGTGGTGAATAATTCTTTTTCTGTTAGTGGCCTTTTTTAAAACTAATCCGCAAGGAATCTTTGAGGCAAAGAATGGATTTTTGTTTTCAAGAGCAGGAAATGTAAGAGGTGTTTCTGTTTCAACATTACAAACTTCCTTTCCAAGTTAACTTTCCTGTTCCACTAATGTGTTACCCTAAAAGGTGGGGGACTTTGAGGTCCACCAACAATGCCAGTGTCTCCTTAGAATTGAGGGAATTATAGCTCAATGGAGGCCTGGCAGGGGAAGGTAATATATATACGTATACCCATACTAACTGTAGAGATGACTCCAGTTAAAAGTTAAACAGAGTATTTTATTGGAAATTATTGGAAATTAAATTTATTGGAAATTAGCAAACACACAAGAAGTTAGACACTCTCAAGAACCATATAAGACTATTAGAAAATGAGGAAAGAAAGATTGGATAGAGGTGGAAAGGGTGATGGTTACCAATCCTGAATCAGAAGGACGAAGCAGAGTGGCCCAAACATCCTCAGGGTGAGGGAGAAGAATGCCAGAGTGAGTGCACTGCCTTGAACTGTGCACTTATATGCATTTTCCTCATTTAAAACAACAACAACAACAGAATGCCATACTTTGTACAGTTATGGTTGTCAGTTCATGTGTCATACCTAGTTACATCACCATCACTAGGTCCCACCCCGTGTGATATCACAAGGAACTGTTCCTAGATCTCAGATTTTGGTTCCCAGATTTCATGGCCTAGGATAATCTTGACTTGGCAATTGCTAATTTCCTGTGCATGGCTTTTGTGCTGGTTGGCATCCATTGTTTTGTTTTTTTTACTCTGCTGGTATACAGGACCAGGACTACCATTAGTCAGAGGTAGCCTGCCAGTGGTCAGAAGTAGAATGAAGTAGCCACTTCAGGTCGCAGATAATGAGGAGTGGCAGCAGCAATCCCCTGGCTGTTGTTCTGGAACGTGCCAACTCATCTTCTCTCTTGGAGGTCAGAACTAGGGATGCAGTTCTTCACTAACCTTCTTCTCAAAGGAGGAAATAAGTAATTTCAGTTTTTTTCTTCCTGAAGTGAGAAAGTCTTAGAAAACCACACAGTCTTCAAAAGCCTATCCAGGACTTAAGCTGTGCACAATTCTCATGTAGTTGTTTTGCAAAGGAAACCATTTTCTGCACAGAAAACAATAATACTTCTATGCAGAATTGTTATTTTTTTGTCTGCAGAAAAATCTGTTACCTGCTTAGAAAAATCTATCTCCTGCACAGAAAATGCTGTTTTTGGGAGGCAAATCAAATATGCAGATTTTGTATAGAATAATCCCTCAATACAGAATTTTCTGCACAGAAAAATAATATTTCTGCATAAAAAATATTGTTTCCTGTGCAAAAAATGCTAGCTTCCCACACAAAGCAACCACATGTGTATGTATACAGAATATGTCCCAAACTGTGACAATTCTCTTCAGTGTACAATTCTCGTCTGGGCTTCTCAAATATTTTTGAAAATTCTTTGAATTCCTAGTCAGAGCTGGGTGTGCCATGCACCCTGTCCTTGTTGAGACCTTGCTGCTCTCAACTTCAGTGGAGGATGCTCTCCTATTGCCAGCGCTACATTAAAATATGGTTCATCAGCTTATCTACATAAAAAAGGAAGAGGGCACCATCTTGCCTCTGACAGCAAAGAGTTTTGAGCCAGCTTTGCTGACTGCTTTTATGCTGGCCTTTTGCACTACAGTACTATTATTCAGCCATGCTCTTTTGAAGAATGTTTTGGTTTGAATTTGTTTTATTGTGATTTTAACTATTTGTAATCGACCCAGAAAACCTCTTGGGCAGTGGAGTATAAATCCCAGAAACACACACATGTGGTATAACTCATTCTAATGTCTTTATCTTTTGGTCCACATAAATGTATTCTTTTATAAATGCTAGCTTTCTTATCGTGCAAAGACACTGCAATCGCGTGAGGCCCTTATTCACCTCACTGGAAACGTATGCCTTACCTTCCATGATGAACATGGGGAGTCTCACTACTAGCTCTATTTCATCCTAATCTTCAAACCTGGCAACAAAAGCCATTCCTGAAAGTATCCTGTTTTACAAACATTATGAAATGGTAACACTGGTTGTTCTCACAGGCATACCTTAGAGTGGCATATCTGTCAAATGATTTGCTGTTTATTTTTGATAGATGAAGTCCAACCCAAGGCTCTCTACAAAACCATGAAAAACAAAATTGCTAGAAGACGTGCCTAGCAACAGTAAAGCACACAGCAAGTGCGAGGGAATAGATACCCATTTTGTTATGTGTTTCCACTTATACATTTCCAGTCTTTTTTTTGCAATTTCATGCTTAATAGCCATTGTACTGGTAAAACATTTTCCTCAGCATCTAAGATGGACCTTATTTAAAAAGCAGCAGAAGAAACAAATACATAGATGGAATTTTCTCTCTTTGATTGAATAAAAGAACTTTTACCAGAGTACTTGAAAAGCTATTATGACGTCTCTTTCTGCGATATTAATGCTTCCCCATTGTTGAGCTTTCATCAGAAGGTGCAATGATTTTATTGTGTTTTCCATGAATACCTTTTCTGTTCTGAAGTCAGGCATCACTGTGCCGCATTTGTCCTCATGTTTGCCCACTTTCTGTTGTTATTCTTTAATAATTGTATTGTTTTGATTTAAAATTGCCTTTGCATTCTCTCTGGAAATATTTTATTTTCATCTATTTTCATTTTTTTTCATTCAAGAAAGATGCGATTGCAGTAATTCCTCTAATCCATTGTTGTTGATGGCGACCGTGAGGCAAATCTATCATTGCCTTTTCTTGGGGCTGAGAGTATGTGATGTGGCGAAGGTCACTCAGTGGGTTTCTATGGCCAAGTGGGGAATTGAATCCTTGACTCTGGAGTTGTAGTCCAGCACTCAAACCACTGTATCGTGATGGATCTCTTAATCTACCCTAATTCTCCCATTTAGTTTTTCAGATACATGGTGTTCAAAAAGTTGGCTTTCTGTGTCTGTGTAGTCTCCCTCCTTTCCTCATAATATGGTTCCCCCTTTTAATGGCAGTTTCCTCTGTTCTTCCATATGTTTGTGTGCAAACAATGGAAGATTTCTCTCTCTCACACACACACATGATTTACATGCTTAATTTGTGTCTGGACGCAAATCTGGTGGCTATATGACAAAACTATACCTTTCTTGAGATTGTTCACGGGATGGATTTGGACATACAGTGGAGTTAAAGTTTTAGATCTTTCTTTGATGGATTCTTGGGAGGAATTCAAAGAAACATTGAAATTATGGCTTTGGATCATCTTTTGATACTTTGAGTGAAGTCAGCATGAGCAGGCAGCTGCTGATGACCCAGAGAATTCTATCATCATCCCTGGCATTCCTACAATAGCTTTGATACAGCACTAAATCTGTCCCAGCTACTAGTGTTGCCAGGTCAGGACTATCTCAGGCTCTAAGATTACAGGGCCAAAACCTGAGATTTAGGAAAAATTCATTGTGATATTAGAGGAAGCAGGCCCTGAGGAGGTTAACAAGGGTGATATTACACGAGGCAGGCCTGGGTGATGTTATATGTTAAATGTCAACCACAGTTGCAAATTCAATACTTGAAAAAAAAGAACATACACACACTTTTTCAAGGAAGCACACTCGCACTGAGATTCCTCTTTCTCAGCTTGAGGACCAGAGAAGAGGATCCATGCCCTGAGATTTGGAAATCCTACTGAGGATACCACTGTCACTCACTCATCATTCCTTTCAGAAGACAAGAATCTGGTCTATAGCTCAGTTCACATTCATTCATATTCACATATATCTTTGGGCAGCAGTTTGCCTGGTGTATTCACTTTTCTGTGCATTTTCCTTGATACATTTTTTCCCCATTGACAATAATAGTGTTATTTACTGTGTGCTTTTACAGGGAACACAAGGCATGCACTTCCAACAGAATTCCTGCATGTTGCTGTTGAATCCATTCATGTTGCCACTGAGTGTCTGAAAGGAACATATAACTATATTTGTATGGATATGAATACAGAATTCCATGCTAATGGAAACACTGATAAGGCAGGGCTTCTGAGTGTACTGAGGTCTATGTTCACTTGTGTTGACAGCCTGCCCCCAGCTTGAAAATGCTGCTGCTGTTTGCCAAGTGAGTGAATGATGCAACAGCTGCCATCCAGGACTTCATCCTGGGTGAGCATGCTGACCTAACTTTATCACAGAGTCTGGGTTGGATGGGAGAGGGAGGCATAATCTTATTCGGCTTTGCCCATTTACAGTGTGCAGCAGCAAGTGAGACCTGGGGGATGTCAGAGAGGTAGAGCTGCTATGGTCTGTTTTGATTCTGTCCTTCTAGCCAAATGTCCTATCCCACCATTTGTATGGTTCTAATTTATGTATCTAGAGGAGGGGGCTGGGACAGCAGGCAATTGTGTTGAATTTCTCGTTGACCTCTGGAATGGGGAAATGGCATGGGTGGTAGACACAATTGCTCCTGAGCATCCACTCTCATGGAGTGGAGCTAAACCAGTCCTTGGGTTCTCCAGGGAGCTGTCAGCAAGGAAATTAGTGGGTCAGTGACCAGAATGGCATTGGGGGGGGGGAAGCACAGAGTGACAGTTTCTCTGTCACCACTGCATCTTCAGGGAGTCACTTTGTGGGAGAGAAGACCCCTTGTGGTTAGGGGTCTTCTACATCTTAGCATACAAGTAGAGTTCAGACCATTCAGTGTCTTATTGTGAGCAATTTGCTAAGCTTTTTGTGGATCAAATTGCTTAGATTTGTTCTGACTTGGTTACTGTAATATGGGTCCAGTAGATGAAATCTTGGTTCCCACTTGCCCACTATCAGTGGATACTTTTCCACAACAGGATCCTTGGAGGGGTGGGAGTCACTGCAAGTATTCTTGTCCTTCCAGGCTTATTCGAGGGGATAAAGGGGGACCGACTGGGTTAGTAATAGGAGTAATTAATCTCTGTCCTTTAGGCAGGTTTCCAATCTGTCTAAAGAAGGCAGTTTCAAGATCCCTGTTGAAGATGTCTTTGAATCTTACTTTACTGGATAATTACTGATCAGTCTCCAATATTCCATTTTGAAGTTTCTCAGCTCTATAGGCTCTTAGATGAAATGGATTATCTATATCCATTTCAATCTGGCTTCAGAATGGGTTATGAGACATAAATGACTTGAATTTTCTTGATGTATGACATTGCTGGAAACTGCACAGGGATCAGTAGCTTTTGAAATGGTGGTCCATCTTGCTGGAATGGGTCTTGGAGATACTTTTTTTAAAACAGTGGTTCCATTCCTACCTGGAGAGATGAAACCAGAAGGTGGTGCTGTTTGACTCCTGCTGTTTGGCCCCAAGATACAAATTAAAACATAAAATCACAAGGAGACATTGCACTGATTTTGAGGGTAAGCGCCATCGCTATGCTGATGACTCTGAACTCTGTCTCTCCTTTCCATCTCAACCTAATGAAGCTCTTCTAAACTGGTGCATCTCTACAGTAATGACAGCAAACCAATTGAAGCTTAATCCAGACAAGGCAGAGGTGCTTCAGGTCAGACAAAAGACTGAGGAGAGAACAGAGATTCAGCTTGTGTTGGAAGGGATTACACTCCCCCTGAAGAGAGAGGTTCGCAGGTTGAGTGTACTCCTGGACTCTGCCTTGAACCTGGATGCTCAGGTTTGGTGGTGACCAAGAGTACATTTAAAACTAGTGCACTCGTAGTACCTCTCCTTGGGACATCTGGCTTGACTGTGGTGACACACGCCTTAGTTACATGCTTTCTGGATTACTGTAATGTAGTCTACATGAAGCTGCCTTTCAAAGAATGTTTGGACACTTCATCTGGTCCAAGAGCTGCAATTGGTTACAGGGAGAATGCAATTCCCTCGTTAGAATAGCTCCACTGGCTGCCAGTCTGTTTCTGAGCACTATTCAAAGTTATGACCTATAAAGCCCTAGGCAGCTTAGGCCCAGGGTATCTGAAGGACTACATCTTACATCTGCCTGCCTGAGTTCTTAAGGGGAGGCACTCCTCTCTCTCCCACTATATTCACAAATATATTCAGTGGGTGGGGGCTGCCTTTGTGGCTGCTCCCACACTCTAGAACTCCATTCCTAAAAGACTAGATTGGATCCCTTCTTACTGTCCTTTGGTGGGCAGCTATGAAGCATTGTCTTTCTTCCCTTTTGGTTTCTAGAATTGTGTTCCCCCTGCCCCACTCCATGCTTTCTTTTTTGGAGAATCTTTGTTTTAATGGGTATCCAACTTTATCATATCCTCCAACACTCCACAGATGAAAACACATGTGGCTAAGCAATATCATGGTGTGACCAAAATGGCAGCATAATTAATGAGAAAGAATATACATGCTAGGAAAGCTGCAGCTGTTTGCTTTTGCCTGAGTCTGCAGGGAGGGTCAAGACACCCTCCTGTCTTCTCCTGAGCCTTTCCACACTACACTCTTAATAGCACATAGTGCTATTATTCCATTTTCAACATCCCATGGAATCCTGGGGTTTGCAGGGGTCTTTAGAATTCTCAGCCAGAGAGCTCTTTGGCCTCAGTAAACTACAAACTCCAGAATTCCACAGGATGTTGAAAGTGGAATAATAGCACTATAACAGTATAGTGCAGAAAGGTGCTTAGTTAAGTGCAACCTGCTTTTACACACTGAATTCAAATTTGTAGCAAACAAAGTGGGCTGAAGACAAAAGAAGAAAACTGGGAGGAGGAAACAGAAGCTAGAGCATTTAAAAGCAGCTGAAAAAGTGGGACAACAGAAGATTAGACAGGACTGTCCCTACCAAATTAGGATGGTTGGAGGCTCTGCTTTATATTTGGAATTTGTTTTTATAAATAGAATTTAAAACATTTAAAATAAAGAAAATGATAACGATGCAGAATCTACATTTGTTTTAGGACTCTGTAAAATTTATATGGTACTTAGTTAATGTTTAACGTTGTCTTTTATTGAAAATGGAGATGATCATTAGAATGTATTATCATAACTTTGGTGCCGTAGGATCATTTTAATACTCCTTAGTGCAAGCCCAGTGTCTGTCTTCTCCTTTCCTAATACACAGTGGCCTGAAGACATTTCTATTATTTAGTTGAGTCTGCATATTTCATTCCTAACTCTTTGCTGGTTGGGATCAAGTCTCATTTAATTGGCAGTGATTTGTAGAGTTATTTTTTAAAGTTCCAGGCTACTCTCTGACTGCCTCTTAGTGCTGATTTACTTAAATGATGAGGACTGTAGAAGAACCTGAGCTGAATAATAAACAAATAGTGACAGTTGCAAATTTACCAGAAAAAAATGAGAGAATCTAGTGCCATCGCAAACATCCCTGCAACTTCCAGCTTTATCTTTTATCTTTTGCTTGAAAGACACCTGGCACGGAGATGGGTTGTTTCTGCTCGTATCAGGCATAGCTTCTACTTGTATCAGGCATACATCCATAGTAGGCTAGGAAACCAGAGTTTGCATTACCCCGTGATAAGAGTGCATGTAAATAACACTAACATCCACCATAGGACAGCCTTACCAAACCAGAAAGACCTAACCAAAAAATTTCAACACAGTGAGTGAATATTTGGAGTTCTTCAGAATTTCTTGCCAAGCTAGCTTAGTTAAGTAAATGTGGGACCAAAACAGCGAGGAAGCCAGCCAGATGTTGAAGCTACAAATTCCGAATTAAGTCAGGTGACAAGAGATCAGCCTTAATTAAATAAATCTCTGTTGAGCTGCTGAATGGATTGCAAAGAAGGCTCTGAGGACAAAGAAGCAAATAAAAATGTCTATGTATATGGGTGTATGCGCCTTCAAACTGCCTGTCGATGTATTGGCAACCCCATGAATGCTCAGAGGTGGTTTTGCTGCTTATTTGTGAGCAGAGTCAGTGTCAGGGCAGAAGCAGGGAGGTAAAACTTTGTAAATGTTTTTTTCTCAGGCCATTTCTGCACGACACTCTTATAGTGCAATGATTCCACTTTCAACCTCCTATGGAATCCTGGGGTTTGCAGTTCCGGGAGGGGCCGTGGGGAAAGTGGAATCATCGCACTATAAGAGTGTCATGCGGAAATGTTCTCAGACAAGAGTGAATATTTTTTTTCTCCTCACTGCAAGAATGTCCTCAAAACCCACTTTTTTTTCCCTTGCAGAATAAGTCCCAAACTATGAACATTCTCCTTTGTTCAGTATTCTTCTTGGCAGGGTTTCCTGATATCCAGAAAACTATTTTTTTCACTGCTCATTCAAATATCTTTGACTGTTCTTTCCATCCCTAATCTGAAGGGACTTTAGATAAACAAAATGGTCTCTAGTGGGTCTGTCATTCACAACTGGGCCCAGGTGGCATGCAGACAGAATTTCAAAGTCTATGTGTCATTATAATTCTTTACTATGCCCTGGAGCGATGCATCCAACCCACCATGGGGCCAGGAGAAGGATGGGGCTGAGACGATGCTTATACATGACGTCGTCCTAGAATAGTCCTTCTCCTGTCCCCAGGTAGTTCAGTTGTGCCACTAATCATTGATGAGTTTTCTCCATCAATGACTGGCGATTACATTGCCCAGGCAGCCAGTGCGGAGGGGAGCGCTCCATCACGGTCCTCTCCTGGGAAAGTGGCTGCTCCCATTGTCATTGGTTGCCACTGGGACAGAGGTAAGCTGTGCAAAGGGCCTAAATTAGAGGCAGGCACCGCAGGCACTTGTCCGCCACACCTGGTCTGCCAAAAAAAAAAAAGTCCTCTCAGTGTATGGGGAACATTTTTGCCATGTTTTGGGGCCTTCTGGGCCAGTTTAGGTCTTTTTTAACAATAAGATGTAAGCAGAAGTCATTTCCTGTTCACTTCTTGATTCAAACAGTCCTCTCCTGGGCCTAAATTGGCCCAGGGAGGGGGCAAGAAAACCTTGGAACCTGCCCCCTACTGAGTCTTTAGGCCATTTCAGGGGGGGAAATGAAAAATTGAAAAATGTTGCAATTGTTTTTGGCCTCTGGGGCCCTAGGGACCGCTATACATGGTGGAAATGCTGTCCACACTCTCTAGAGTGTATTTGGTCTATTGTGGAGTTTAGGGGGGAAATACCCATGGAGGGCCCTGGAGGCCACAGAAAAGCCCTGGGGGCTGTATTTGGCCCATGGGCCACATTTTGCCCTTCCTTGCTCTGAATACTAGTCAGGAGAAAATATCAAAAAGTGGGCCTTGAGAAGATTCTGAGGCCTTGGCAGATGCCCAAACATGCCAGATACTGGAGCTGACCCTTGATGGTAAAGGCTAGGGGGATAAACTGCTTTCCTTATTGTGGCAGCAGGGTGGGGTGGGGAGATTGCATTTAAAATAATGTTGCCTGTGACACCTCATTTAACACATGTTTTAAACATTCCCTGGTGGTCATTAAAATGAGTAATATCTGTCCATGACTCTATCTCTACTTCACAGTTATCACAGTATGATTCTATAGTTGTCATTGCTCTCTTTTAAAGAACTGTGGGATTTGCCAGTTTGTAAGGTACCCCACCAAACAAATGTTTTTCACAGAATGGAGTCTTGTCAGCTAAAATGATATATAAATAACGGCTTATACCAAACTGTTATAAATCTCTGATATATAAATTGGGTGTCTGTCTATCTATCTATCTATCTATCTATCTATCTATCTATCTATCTATCCATCCATCCATGTATCATCTATTAATTTTTGAAGGTTTTTTTTTCCTCAATAGATATAGCTCATCAGAGATACTTTCAGTTTCTCCGCAGGTATGTCTAGATGTGTCTACTTTACAAAGGACAGAGTTTTGTTTCAAAGACTGTCATAAGCTGGTCTTCTGTTTGAAGGCATTCTCTTTTGAAGGTTTGCCCAATCCAGATTTAAAGAGGAAGAAAGGAAAGCAGGGTCCCGAAAGTTCCTGTTGAAGAATTAGCTCCAGGATAGCAGAGTAAGCAAGGACGCAAGTCCCCCAGTCACAGTCCACTCCATTGTAGTGAGACGTACTGTATTTCTAATTAAATTATAGTTAATCTTTCTAAATGTGTATCTCTTCATTTACATTATTGCATTGTTGTTGTTGTTGTTGTTGTTGTTGTTGTTGTTGTTGTTGTATGCCTTCAAGCTGTTTCCAACTTATGGTGACCCTAAAGTGAACCTATCACAGGGTTTTTGGGGGCTGAGAGTGTGTGACAGGCCCAACTGAACTTCCATGGCTGAGTGGGGAGTCAAACCCTGGTCTCTAGGGTCATAGTCCAGTGCTCAGACCACTACACCATGCTGGCTGTACATTATTGTGTGCAAATATATTTTTACCTTTATACATACATTATTGTGTGCAAATATTACTGTATCTCTTTTCATTTCCTGGTTTTGGTGATGCATTTCCTCTTTCTGGAGATGCCTAACTGGGCCCCCTAGGTATGTCAGCAGTAGGGTTCTTCATCGATGTTTGCCTAGACTTTTCTAGACTTTGTACCATGAAACCGCTGAGAATCTGGCCTCATCCATCAGCGACTGTGAATTAGAAATGCTCCTCACTACAAATCTGCTGAACTTTAGTAATGAAATATTCATGTTTTGCTGCAGTCAATGCAGTGATAAACATATTTATTGGAAAATGATGATCTATTATTCATTTTTGTTTGAAAGAATTTTTTTTTTAAAAAAGCCCTTTTTCTAGGGGATTGTGTGTTTTTTTTTAAAAAAGCGGCTGGTGATTAAATATTTGTGAAAGGTATTTCAATCAGTTCCTTTTGTAAAAGTCTAAAGTGTCATCCATATATCAGCATACATATGAAGCCTCTTCATGTTAAGTAAGTGAACCTAGCGCTCAAGAGATAACATTATGTTAATTGCTGCCCTGAAATGTCTACACGCTGTCATTTTTCTTATTAACACTGACTAGGCTCATATTATTATATGAATAATCAGAAAGGGGTTTTTTTGCTGTTGCAGAAACAAAGGGATTTCAGTTCTCATTTAGCAAAATGCTCCAAGAGAACTACAAACAGAAATGTGGGGCATTATTTAGACTGGAAGTTTACCTTAGATAAAAAAAAATGCAGGAATTGTATAGTCCAGGGCTCTGGAATCAGTATGCCAATGATTAGACTCCAACTCTGATTCCAACTATTTTATTCTTCTATTATCTCACACCTTCATAAATGATAAATGTACATTAATGATTAATAACAAATTTACTGTAGTAAAATGGTAGCACAAGGTATTTCATACCACCATGTGAATCATCAGGCTACTTACACTGATAGAACGTAAAATATATTTATTTGATTAAAATTTCTGAATGAGGAAAGTTTCTTAATTTCCTGTGATAGCAAATGTGCAACAAACTAGGCATTTAATAAGTTTTTAAAAGGGTAAAAGTATGGAATGATACACTTATTCTGGCTGATTTTTTTTTTCACAACTTACTCCCTGAACTCTCTGCACTCCCCTTCTTTCTTGAGTTGCCTGCCTGCTCTGATTCTTGGTAGGTAGCTGACAAAGAGTGACAAAGGAGGAGGTGGAAGTTGAGGAGCAGCCTTGGTGGGGATGAAGCAAATTATCAAGATTGAGAAGCAATTGGGGAATCACAGTATGCAGTCAGGTCAAGAAAGAAGGGAAAGCAGACTCAGATTACAGAGAGTTCATTGTTTGGAGGTTCCTTAGACTAGAGGGTGAAAGGAGATTGATGGTGATTTTTGCTGTATGCTGAGGCCTCTCTATCAAGCCATACTGGAAAAACAGCCCATAAACTCCTGTATATACATCTTTATTTATTATTTCCTGGTATCTAATCCATCCATTCCTGTGCTGTCTTTCTCAAAAAATTGTGCAAAATGAACAGTGATATAGACTCACGTTGATAGATTTGGACTCAAGTTGGATGTAAGTCGCTTCAGTGACTCGACTTATACTCGACTTGGACTCGACTCAGCCATAAATGATGCACTGACTCGACTTGACTCGAGGCTTGTATAGTTTTAATGACTGACTTGATGCCTTGGTTCAGTAACATTCATCCAGAAACCTTGCGACTTTGAACAACACCTCCATCTCTTTTTATCTGCTGATCACATGACAATCTCTCTCAAGCCCCAAGTATGGGTGCGTTTCTCAGAGGAGAACAGCAAACAAGTTAGGCAATGGGCTTGAGGCAGGCTTGAGGTCTGCTCAGCAGCCTATCTCCACTGCATATCGGAGGAGCTTTCTAAAATGTTTTCTAAGAGCAAAAGACGAGACTCACCCCCCAGAGTGCAGGGTGCATTTCTCAGAGGGGAACAATAAATGTGTTAGGCAACGGGTTTGAGAAAGAAGGAACCTTCCTTCTAAATCTTTTGAATGTTCAGTAATGGGGAGTAAGATAGGATCATATTCCCCACTTCCAAAGCTGCAGGTGGCAAAATTGCAAATGTGGAGAGCCGACTCTGCTTAAATTGTTAAAACTGAATTTATTTATTTCTATCCAATAATTCTGGAATTTTGGTTGAGGTATAAAGTTGGCTTCCAGACTTGAGACTTGACTTTAAAGTACCTTCAAGGACTTGAGACTTGACTTTTGACTTGAAGGTAGAGACTTGGGACTTGACTTGAGACTTGGAGTAAAAGACTTAAATACATTACTGGCTGGAGGCACCCTATAACTGTGCAGTTGTGCATCAGAAAGTTGTACAGTTCTGAGTAAATCGCATGTGTTTCTTGAAAATACACAGCTTTTAAATGTAACAGTGAGTTTTCCATCCTTTGCAAGAAAAAAAATCCTAAATGTTTTGATACTGTGGGAAGTCATCTGTTGACATCTGTTGGGAGGTGGGAAAATTGAGAATTTCTATCCATACTACACAGGGATTCACAGATTTAAATTATTCAGCACTCAGAGGCTTGGATGGACAAATCTGCCAGTTTCACAATAATCTCCCACATCTGACTTTTAAAAGAAATTTCAAGTCTTTTCTATTGCGTGAAGAAATGTGTAAGTTTTGGCAAATAATTATCAAAATAAATGTGTGGCCAGTAGGGTACAGTTTTCCCATTCCTGCATTTCTGTTTTTCAGTTGGTACACATACAAGATATTATATGAATACATCTATTAATACACCTGTATATTATATGTACAGAACAATATTTTTGCAGAACTTATGCAGTGCCTTGGCTTGTGATGTTGCAGTAGCCGAGTGACAGGGGTCATAATATGTAGATGAAATGTGGCTTAAACCAAAATACGTAGTGAATGTGTAGATTTCCTGTCTGGCATAACATTAGAGGAAGTTTTTAGGAGCCCAAAACATTTTTTTAAAATAAGACATCAGGTACTATTTGTTATGATCTGCTCCCAACTGAGATGGAGTACCCTCCTATTTTACATCTGCTGCAGCTGATCCAATAATCGTCATCAGTGGGGACAGGTTTTTATCACCTATTCTTGGCTCCTATAAGATGGCAAGCAGCTATCATGGCTGCTAATTTCTGTCTAGTGTCCTTTTATCTAGTCCAGAGTGGGCAAAATGTGGCTTGTGAGTCACACGCCCTCAAAGACCCTCAGCAGTCCACCAATGCCCCGCAACCACTCCATTTAAAAAAACAAAAACAACCTGGGATTTTTGAGCAGTTTCCACAAAACTAATCAGAAAGCCTCCCTAGACACATGAACACATGGGAAAGTATTGATACCCCAACCCCACAAGAACCACAGAACCCTGTACTACTCCCAAACCCTTCTGCTTCCCATTGAAGCCCCGCTCAAAATGTTGACAGGAAGTGATGTGATGTCACTTCTGGCTACCATTTTGAGAGGAATTGATGTGAAAAATAGAAGTGCTTGCTTTGTTGAGTGGGGTGTGGCCCCACAGGGAGATTCTGGGGGTAGATTGGCCCCTGGCCCCCATGCAGTAACCCACCCTGGCCTTGTCTGTCATTTTCCATATATTTTTGTCTCATTGTCTATGAAGGCTAGGGGTTTCTTAGTTACAGTCTTACACACTCATTTTGGAGTGTATGATGGAAGAACTGTGACTGAGAAAATATAGCTGGGGTGAGCACCTATGAGAAGCTGAAGGGCTGCATTGCCCCCCAAGTGATCCTAGAAAGCTTACTTCCCTATTTTTAACTTTTACTCCAATTGAGGGGCTTTCTAGTGTTTTGGAGTGTTGCCATCAAAATGGTCAGTAGTTTTCCCTAAAAATTTATGTTGGGGTAAAAATTGTTGTTTATTTTGCTGTATTTAGGTTCCTTATTGCACTCATTTATGTGTTCAGGGCCAGATGGGCTTTATTTGCAAAAAATAATAATAATAATAATAAAAACCAACCCTCTTATCTAGACCCCAAAGGGGGAAAAGTTCTGTCTGGGCCTTAAAATGTAGGGGCAGCCTTGGAGAAGCCCCAAGATGAAGTAAAATGACCAGCTATACAAAGCCAATAATCAAAGCAAAAAAGACCCCTAATTTGGGGAGAAAGTGGGGGCATAGGAACCTTTGGGGTGGATGCATGCAGGCCATGCGGCACATACTTCTCACTCCAGTCTATACATTCTGGCTGCAGCAAACAGGTTCCTCTGCAGTAGAGGTGGGGGATGACATGAAGTGAACTTCAAATGTATTGAATGCTTTTGTAGTTGAGAGATTTTCAAGGGGCAATGGAGGCAGGATGCTGGTTGAGGCAGAGAAAGCTTGAGCTGTTTCTCCTCTGAGTTGTTCTTGCTAAATATTGTTTCTTTCACAGAGTCTTTCATTTGCTCTGTTTCAGACTTTCATTTGTCAAGTAGCACCATGGGCTATTCTTCACAGTTCCCATGGTTCTTGGAAGGTGGTATTGTTGTCAGAGGCTCATTGTGTGTTTTGCGTCTGAAATCAAACATATGAGAATTGAAAGCCACAATAGAATCAACTGTTCTTTCTACTCTGGGGAATACTTTTGTATACTTTATATGTTGTCTAACTACAGTTCAGTCCTACGTGATGAATGTCATGAGCCATCACTTCTCAGCATCTAAGCATTCTATGGGGAAAACAATCTCTCTCTTAAAAAACAAGGGTGAGTAGTGACTCCCATGTTCGTAGGGTGGTAAATCCATTCCAGGTTTTAGCCTGAAATTCAAAGGACCATAGTGCTGAACCTGTTTTGGAGATAAAATTCAGCACCTTGTATAGCTTCTTTAAATTTCAGGCTAAAATCAGAAGCAGATTCACTGGCCACCTGTCATAGAAGCCACCAACAGCCTCTGTTAACAAATGCTCATTTTGTATTTGACTTATATGTTGCAAATATATCGTCAGCTTTATCATATTGTTTCCTTGATTTACTGTAAACATGCATGAAATAGGCCAGTTATAACATGTGGATTTCTGGCTTAGTTTTCTGCATCGCAACTAATAGAATACCTATTATCTTCTAAAAAGTTGACCAGGAGACTGTTAGGTCCAGAGTATAAAATTACCTAGCTGGACCGATGGCTAAGGCTAGAGCAATTTCATGTCTTCTTTTTTTTCTTTTCTTTTTTACTGAGGTGTAAACGTATCCCAAGGAAAATCTACAATGAATCTTATCTGTTATCTTGGATGGCAAAAAGCAAACACAATTATCGAGAGAAGACTTTTCCCGAGTGCTGCTATCTCTGCTACAGCTGTGTTTTGGAACAATGAGGAGAGGGAATTATACTTCTCTTTTCAGAGGCAGAAAAGAGAATGGAACTGTGGTCAACACTGAGAAGTTTGTGTAGAATAAATATTCATAGGATACCCCAAATTCTTTCTTCGTCAATTCCCTATTGGATGGTTGTCACCCTTCTCTGTCCTCGTTACGGAGTGGGAAGGAGGTAATTTATGTATTCTTTTCTTTTGCATCCACTACTCCTCCTTGTTTTGAATTTCTGTATTTTAAGACAACCCGGGATTTCAGCACACAACAGATTCCAGCTTACAGTGTTGCTTGCACATTCTCATCTTTGGAGAACAGGATGTTCTCAGAGGGTTTCAGTCATTACAAGTGGGAAGGAAAATCCCCAGGGAGCAGGCCCTGTCAGTTCCTTATTTTACTTAGCCCTCTCATGAGTATTAGGCCCTCTATCTCTTTCTTTCTTTTAAAGTCCTTCCTGACTTCGCTACCTTAGGGCTACTTCTAACTTCATTTCCATTTATTAAAAAAAAAAAAAAAAAAAGAAAGGAGAGGAGAGGAAAAGGGAAAAAAAGGAAAGAAAAGAAGGCAACTTTTATAATTGGACTTGCCTGAGCTTCAGTGAGAACCATGTGGGAGAAACACAATTTCATTTTGCCCTCTCCTGGGGTTCGAGGTCTTTTACTGGTTTGCTCCCTGGCCGTGCATGTTCATTCTTTGCTTTCATTGTTTGTCCTCTCTTTCCAGTTTGCAGAACTTTAATACAGATGGTGGGAGGGACAATTTCCTCCCCATGACACACTTCCAGCTTTGCCTCCTTTCTGTTTTTATTTGCATAAGCAACGTCAAGCGCAGCCTTGCTCCAGTTAGTAGTTTTCTTCTCTTTGTTCTTACTGTTTTGTTGTTGTTTTGCACAAGAATTTTAAAACAAGAAATAAGGAGCACATGAGGAGAATTTTCAAAAGCATTCTGTTATATAAGATAACATTAATCCACCTCCTCCCAAATTCACTGTCCCCCCAACATACCCAGGAGGGTCCATAAGAATAAGATGGAAACAAATAGAAGTGTCTCAAAAGTAGGAAGGGAAGAAACATTTCCATATGCCCTGCAATTTCCACTGCGTATTTGCTCTGCTGATGAACTATGAGTTTATTGAATTAATCTCTAACCCACTGTTCAGTATAAAACTTCTCAAGTCAGTGTACAACAGTAAGTTAAGGTAATAATAGCTGGAGGTACCTGTATGTTTTTGTCATGCCAAACTGCCATGTGGTGAAGTGGAGGAATTATTTCTGTTGTGTGCTTTCAAGTCATTTCCAGCTTATGGCAACCCTAAGGTGAATTCATTGTGGGGTTTTCTGGGGCTGAGAGTATGTGACATGCCCAAGGTCACCCAGTGGGTTTCCATGGCTGGGCAGGGAATCAAACCACTATGCCACACTGGCTAGGTTCTTGCTAGGAGAAGGCAATTGCTTGGTCCTTTACCTAATTTGTAGGCTCTGGAGGTCTGAGAAATAAATGGGCAGAAAGTGCTAGCTTTTAGGAGAAGAATATTTTGGAAAAGTTCAGACTAGCTGATGTTATAGCTCTTCTCAGACAAAATTTCTTGTTTTGTATGGTGAGTGAAGATTGAAGGAATGGTAACCTACTTGCTAACACCATATGCCTGATGTAAGTTCACCCCTTTAGTTATCCTCCCCCACCACATATGTCTAAACATTCAGCCTTCCTCATTATAGAATAAGACATGATATCAGAGAAAAAATGTAAAGAGCAGTAACCTAGGATGCTTATGCACAAAGAAGAAATATTAAAATGAAAAGTGGATAAGGAGGACAGAAAGAAGAATATGTGAGGGAGATAGGAAATATTGAGAAAAAGTGGGAACAGGTGGAAGACAGTGCAAGGCCAGCCCTTCTCTAGGGTATGCTGAGGCAGCCATCTCAGGCCATGGTTACTAAAAAGAGGAAAGCCATGATATATTACAAGACAGGACTACGTATGTGTTGCAATGTGTCCCATATCCCCAAACCCAAGTCTGTACTGTATCGGGATGTGGAGGAGGGCCTTCTTAGCTGTGGCACTCCAACTGTGGCATGTCTTCCCCTTGGGGGCTTCATTGGAAACAACATCATTTCATTAGCTGCAAAGCCAAAACTTGGCTGTTCATCAAAATCTTTGTGCCTCATCAGTCTATCCCAAATCCTTTAAAGCAGCTTCCAACTCATTATGTTGCTTAATATGTTTCTAGGTTATTTAAATAATTTTGTTTTACACTGTTCAACTGTTTTAATGCTGTTTGCAAACCGGTTTGAGATCTTTCGATATAGAGAAGGGCCTAAATATTTTAATAAATAAACAAACAGTGATCTCAAATATGGTGGCAGCCAGGGTTTCATCACCAATGTTGCAGTAAGATTCACCTGGCAATCTGGTTAGGCTCTGTTTCTGGAATCAAGTGGATGGCAATATCTAGTCCTTTGATTCATGCAATAAAATGCCTGTAAATAACTCTGAGAGAAAGAAAAATAGAAGAGGCTCAGAATAATCCAATGAGTCTATGAAGAGAGCAGAGAATGATGTGTTCATACCTAGGTATGTGCATGTGTCTGTTTATCATTTTGTAAAAATCTGCAGCTCGTGTGTTAGATTGTGTGTTTGTGTGCAAAGTCATTCAGTCCTTTTCATTTTCACTGAAATCATTTTTTAAAAAAAATACAGTTTCCTTGAGGGGAGTGTTTTACCCCTTCTTGGTGGGTGTACAGTCTTCCAAACTTGAAAGGAATCATCCAAGATATTGAAGGTATTTACTGTGAAGTTCAGCACCTTGGAGAGTTCTCTCAAAGTTCAGGCTAAAACCTGGAGTGGATTCTTTGTTCTACTGATATTAAAGCCATCAACTGCCACTGGTTTTGTGAGAGGTTGTTTTCACCTCTTATGAGGAGTTGCTGAGAAGTTCCAGTCTGTTCATGTTATCATGAATTACGGTTTACAAATATCTTTGTGTTTGGCCTGGAAAGAATTTGAGAGGGGTCTGTGTGTGTGTGTTTAATTGCATGTGGAAAAAACTAAAATTGATGGATTAAGCCATAGGTGTCTAGAGCTAAGAGTGCTTAACTCTGAAAAGTCTGGATTTGAATCCTTCTCTTTGCAACCACATTTGTGCTGAATTGGTTTGCATCTCTCTCTCTCTTTCTCTCTCTCTTTCTCTTTTTCCATGAAAAGATCATCACCTTTAACACCTATGCAATCAACCAACAAATATGATTAGGAACTACTCAATTCCCAAAATAGTTATACCTATTGAATTTGGGTGCTGTGGAGGGATGAGAATTTGGGATGGAATAAATTTTAGTGTTTTTTTTTTTTAAATAATTGTGTAGAAAACAAAAGTGATAGGTCTCCCTACTGCTACTTCCTACAAGAAACACACATCTCTCTATTCTGCAAACAAGCTGCACCCTCACAAAGCCCTCTCCAGCAGCAGTATGCCACACTCTCTCATTAACATGAAAGGAAAACACCATAACTTTAGGTCTGCATCTCAAAGCAAAGCAGAACACGCTATAGGAGAGCAGTGTGCCAAGAACTGATTCTCAGACTCAACAGGCTTAAAAAAAACAAAAAAGAATTGGTTTCTTTCATGGGGTAGTTTTACATTTACAAAAGTGGCACTACGGAATTGCAGGAGACTGAATGAGCCTATCTTTTCATGTGGCGTCTTTCTTGCTGGCACTTAGCTTTCTGTCCTTTTTAAGCTGATTGATATCTTTCCAAATCCAGTCATTTGTGTCTTAATTTGCCAATCTATGGTTCCTAAGCAAAGCTTGGGAAGTTACTTTCGACAAGTAATTAGTTACACTTCCTGCCTTTAGGCTTGGCAACTCGTCACATGGCCAGTTATGCGCAAGACTGTACATTCCCAATTATTGCCTTGGCAGCTTCTCTTACGAACCAGGCTTCCTTTCACATCAGCACTATGCCTTTAAAAAAAGCAACAACAAGCATAGTCCTGCATTTGTTTTTAGAGTCGCCACTAGCTATCCACTTACATTTGGGGGGCTCTTTTTTTTTCTGCCAGTGAGTAGCTCAAACCTCAGAACACCCAGGTTTTTGTTTCACAGCCATTCTCCAACCTCAGCAGAGTGGACAAATCGTACTCTTGTTGATTCTGTGCCATTAAATTACCTTATAACATACAATTATGAATGTAAACAAACAGAAGCAAGCAAAATCACCTCACCCTGGGCAACTGTAAAATATGTTATTCTTTTTTTCAGTATTGGCATAATAGCCATTTTGATTACCTTTCCGCCATTCCATACCATTACATCACTCTCCTAAATAAAAAGGGGAGATACATTTAAGCACACTTAGCCAGTCTGAATATCTTAGTGCAATAGAGGAGCAGAATATAAATTGCCTAAACAAGTAAGTCTTGGATGTAACTCTTTTGTTAGTATTTGTTAGCCAGTGTGGTACAATGGTTTGACCATTGGACTATGACCCTGGAAACTAGGGTTTGATTCCCCATTCGGCCATGGAAATCCACTGGGTGACCTTGGGCATATCACACATTCTCAGCCCCAGAAATCCCCGTGATAGATTCACCTTAGGGTCATTGTAAGATGGAAATGACTTGAAGGCACACAACAACACTATCTTGTCTTTCCTCAGATCAACAGTGTCCACTAAGTGATCTCCCCTTCATCTCTACTCCTCTTAGGGCCAAACTTAACACACTGTGGGAGTCCTGGGATCCTGGGTGTCCTGCAACTTTTTAAAAAGAAATGCTAATTAGCAGACCTGTATAGCTGTGTTGAAGTACAGATGGTGGTACTGGGCAGGAAGTGGTTACCCAGGGTGTAGCTACAGACATGTGTGTGTGAGAGAGAGACCAAAATGAGGGTGTTGAACCCTTTGGATAAAAATTATGCTCTCCTCATGAAATTTTCCTTCAATCCCCAAATTTCTAGCAATCCAGAGAATGAGACAACAAAAGCTGCTCATATCTAGAATTCATATTTGCTGTGTTTACATTCTCTTGGTGACTTTGTTACCCTAAAAGGTGGGGGACTTTAAGAGTCTTCCTCCAATGCCAGAGTCTCCTTAGAATTTGAGGAATTATTAACTCAACAGAGACCAGCGAGGGGAAGGTAATGGCAGGATCTTTTCACTTGTGTGTATGAGTAATGACTGTAGAAAGGATTCCAGTTAAAAATTAAGCTGAGTATTTTAATGGAAATTAATAGACACAAGAAATCAAGCAATCTCACAAGCTTCAGTCTTCTTCAGGACTGCTAAATATCACCCCTTCCTCCCAAAATCTCTCTCCTCCCAAAACCTCTCTCACAAGGCTACTGAAGGGAGAAATGAGAAAGGTTGGCAAGAGAGAGGTTTTGGGAGGAAGGGGTGATATTTAGCGGTCCTGAAGAAGAAGACTGAAGTGGGGTAGCTCAAACAAGAGTCTGAGGATAACAGGGAGGTATGGGAGTCTGGGGGAACATGTACAACGCAATGCCCAACATACTACAAATTGTAGGGGTTGGAGATGGAATTTATATATCCTATTTCTTACCCTGAAGAAAGGTACATAGACAAACAATCTTTTTGCATGGCGTTTTTAAAGCATATTAGGCACGCTCCCTCCCCCCTTCACAAGCTGCCATGCCGCATGATGTTCTGGTGAACCAGGTGCTATCACGGCCATGGATAGTGCTGATAGCACGTTTTCTTATTTTCACCTGAAAGGCAAAAATAACCTCACTTTCACGCATCGGTTGCACGACCAAAGAGCCTGCGGAGTTGTCATCTGGTGTGCTTCCAGGAAGGACCTGGGAGTGGGCAGGGTGTGGGCAGTCCCTGCTGCCTGTCCCTCAAGCAGCAACTCCCAGGGGACGCTCCGCCCAGCAGCAGGCCAGCTGCTGCCCCCATCGCAGCAGGGAACACTGCACGACATGTCGCTGCGAGAGGCCACCCCGGGGCTGCATTGCCACTCAACTCGAGACAACAGCAGCCCCCAGGGTCCAGCCGACTGTGTTTTTTTTTAAAACCGGGCGCTATCATTAGCATGTTACCAACGTAGTATGAAACAGCCTGTTGGCAGGATCTATCATGCTAACATTAGCACAATAGTCGACAAAACAATAAAAAGAAAGAAAAATCACCAACAAATGAGGGGTGGTGAGGCGGGGACAGGGCGGGACCTGGGTGTGGCCCAGGACACCGACATGTGAACAAGGCACCGGGCAGGGACTGGTGCTCTCTCACGAATGCCCTACCATGTGTAGACTGCAAGGGGCTCTGTACTGAGCCTCTTGCAATATTGGCAATATCGTGAGGGCTCTAGTTCATTGCACTATCAAGGTAAGGTGCAAAAAGGGCCAAAGTGATAATGGCTTTCCCATGAAGCTGATAAAGTAGTCTGGGAGAGGCTGATTGTCTTAACTTTAGGTGACAAAACATTGGTGGGAGTCATGACAATCTCTTAATGTTTTGGCCAGGTAGTATGAATGAGAAAGGCCTTGGTAGGATATGCTCACAGTAGGGTTCCTGACTGCTTCACCTGGGCAGTTTCACCTGCCGTTGTTCTTGGGAGTGCTTACAAGTTACAGTTTCTAGAAAGGATTATCCCAAGCCCGTTATCGTTGGGCTTTCCCATCTAATCCTCTTTGAATTTATGACCTGGTCATGTCTGAAGTCATCCTGACCTGGATATACATAGAGCCAGTGCACTTTCAAACATGTGTTTCAGCCATGAAATATGTCCAATTATGAAAATGGCACATCCTGCAAGGTTGAGGTATATGGTGTGGTAGCAACATTGCCTTCACTCTTTTCTCTGGATGCCTAAACTGTATTTTTAAATGCTCAACTGAGGTTTTAAGTTACTGCAATGCTTTAAATTTGGGGAACAGCAGAACATTTCATTGGGGAAGGCAGAGTTCTTATTGGGTGGGGAAAGGCCCCATTTTGCCCAACTCCCCTCCCCATAACTACACCCTCAGGTTAACTTTACACTTTGGGAGTACATTCTATTAATACCAGCTTTAGTATGTGTATGTGGGATGGGGAAGGGATAATTTCGTTGGAGAAAGAGCTCAGGTAGAAAGAGTTAAAATTCCTCTCTCACCAGCAGCACTTCTCTGATCTTCTAAGTGGATGGGCAGACCTGTTATTTACTTCAAACAAAATTGTGATTACAGATCCTGTGTGTTATGCCAAGGTGGGCTATTTGTGACTTGAGTCTGAGTTGTGACTTGCTGTCCAAGATCTGCAGTTAAGAAACTGAGCTGTCAGGCTGCAATCTTACACAGGATATAAGCCTACTGTAAGAATATGGATGACTTTAAGCATGATAGTTCATATGCCTCCTACAGTGGATTTTGTTCCCCAAAAATGTAATCTATTTCCTATTTTAGTATTGCCCTTTTCCAAGCAACAGATTTTGCCACTGTAGCCCAAGAGAAACCTAATTACTTGTCATTATCAGTCATTCAATCAGCCATCTTATGTAAATCAGTGGAGTTAGTATCATAATAACACCCTTTGAAAAAAAGCCCTTTAGTTACATAACTTACCACCGTAATTACTCCTGTTTTAGTTTTGCTTGATGGCTTCAATCTGAAATGACTGACATTAGAGGTGACATTTTAGCCCATACAATGTCTGTTCATTAACATCATTCTTCAACATTTTTTTCCCCAGCCAGTGACCTTGGAACAGTTTGTCTATGTGTGATGAGCACTCTCGGGGCCTAATTCTCTTTTATTGTCTCAGATTACTGCTAAAAGTGTCACAGAACAAAATCTTCTTGTGATTGTCCAATTGGTAGTATAATTTTGGTTGCATTCCATTTAATTTCCTATGCTGCATTTCTTGTGTTGTTAGCACAAAGTTTGCGCAACTACCTGGGAGGCCGGGCACAATTCCCTCTCCAGAGACCCAAGGGGCCTCATCTCCTCCCCACAGCAAGCCTAAGGCTATTTCCGCACTAGCCTGTTATGGCGCGATGATTCCACTTTCAACATCCTATGGAATCCTGGGGCTTGCAGTTTAGGGAAGGGCCAGCTGGCCCCTCCCGAAACTGCAAACCCCAGGATTCCAGAGGATGTTGAAAGTGGAATCATCGCGCTATAACAGGCTAGTGCGGAAATGGCCTAAATATCTCCATGATGTGACATCACTCCCTGTTGCCATTTAAACACATTTGAGGAAGTCTTTCTTTGTGTTTTAGGGGCAAAAGCTGCCCAAAAGTTGTGCTGTTTTTTTTAAAAAAAAAATTGTGGGGGGCTTCAATACATTGTTGGCAAGCTTCAGGAACCACAGAAGTAGAGTCCAGGGCCAACATGTGGTCTGTGAACTAAACTGTGCCAACCCCTGACCTACAATTTATTAAACACTTCACAATTTACTGAACATTGTCTATAGGAGATAAAAGTCCTTACTTACCAAGCCATTGTAGAGTCCTCTTTTAGGGTAGCCTGAGATTGGAAAGTCAGAAGAATAGAGTTAATGTGTTTAGTTATTGATAATTAACTAAACACATTGCACAGTTTCTCTAACTTTTCTGTGTCTAGGGCCTTTCCGCACTGCACTGTCATAGTGCTATTATTCCCCTTTCAACATCCTGTGGAATCTTGGGGTTTGCAGTTTAGGGAGGGGGCCTTTAGAATTCTCAGCCAAGGAGCTCTTTGGCTTCAGGAAACTACAAACCCCAGGATTCCACAGGATGTTGAAAGTGGAATAACAGCACTATAACAGTGTAGGGTGGAAATGGCCCAGGTTTATGCATTTGTAACTGTGAAAAGATTTCAGACCTGAATTGAACAATTGAATTGCATTTACATTAGAAGGGGGAACTTGAAGTTTTTGTTACATTGCTATTACAGTTAAAATACCTGCACTAAAAGCCTCATGTGAATGAAACTGGGGAAAAAAGGCATAATTTTATACTAACCATTCCTCTCCTGTCCTCATCCCTCTTGGATCTTGTGAGAGAAAGGTACAGCTGCATGGATTTTTGACAATTCCTTTTCTTATCCAACCCATCAAAACCCCTTCTATTGCTTCCCTGTTCTCTCTAGCTGGTAATATCCCTTGCTTCCTTTTAATGTCACCAACTTCTTCACCATTTCTTTCAGCTTACTCCCATCTGGATCCCAGCAAAAGTTCCAGGTCTGAGGCCAGCAGAATCTATTTTCTTGGGATAAATGGGGAACCTTTATGCAGGAAGACCACTTGAGTAAGCAGTCTTGATCGAAACTTCATTATTGCCCAACCAAATGACCAAGCTTATCAAGTGACAAAACCAAACCAAACCCAACCCAACCCAATGACTAATTTTGCTTTCTAAGAACTAGGCATTGGGTAAAAAAATCAACTGGAAAATGTGAAATTTAATTACTCCTTAACACTTTTCTTAGGTAATTAATAAACAGCTTGACATAGTTCTAGAATAACATGCTAACTTGAGTAAACCATTTCAATTAAAAATAAAAGATTTTTTTTAATTACGTCGCTCTTTTTTTTAGAAATTTTCCCGCTGAATTGATTTGAGCAATTTGCATTCTATATCTGACTACAGCCTTCTGTGTATTAATAATGATTTACTAATACATACTTTGTACATAGGTTAGTTCATTTGTTTGTGGTGCTCACAAACAGCCTATAAAATATAGGTCCCTGATTTTTGCTTTGGATTTCAAGATTTAGTACTAATGTACTAAATATCTTTACTAATATCTTTACACCGAGTAGAAGGGAGGTGACAAATGTGGTCATGCATCAGAATGATGTAATTCTTCACTGATTTTCTTCTTGAAGAAAGCAATAAGTTATTTTAGCAATTTTTGTTTTCCTTGTTGTGAAAAAAACAGTTTTCAGACCTATTCACAATTCAGGACTTATTCTGTGAAAAATTTGCCTTCATAAAACAGCTTTTTTTTCCTGTTCTCAAATTAACCTTTCTGCATAGAAATATTATGTGCAGAAAAGACTGTTTCCTGTGCATAAGATGCTGTTTTCAGTGAAAAGCTACCATATGCAAATTTTGCTCACAAAAAGTGCATTTTCTTTGCAGGACACAGCTTTTTTTGCACAGTAAACATCATTTCTTTGTAGAAATAGTGTTTTCTGTGCAGCAAAAGCTGTTTTCTGCCTTGTGCAAGTTTTGTATAGAATAAATCTCTAATTGAAAAAAAATTATCGTCAACACAGGATTCTTCTTATCTGTTTAGGGGGCTATTTTTAAAATATTTTTGAATATCATTTTCCCCAGTACTGTCTTCTATCCTTTAATGATGGCATTGCACACTTTGCTGCATAGTGCTAGTCAGAGAAAGAGATACCAGAGGATGCAGGCTCCCGTTTTGGGTTGGGACATGAAATTCTGGGAGATAAAGTGTTTGTTGCTTGAAGATGGGTGTTCCAATGTACTTTGTAAGTGTTTTGTGATGTATGTGGGCAAGGCATCAACTAGTTGATGTTAATGGTACTGTTTCATTGTACCAGTAACTAACCTGTTGATGTATCTTAGTTCTGTTTCAGCTAAATGACACCTTTCCCGCAATTTCCCTGCTCCTAAAAAGGACAAAAAAATTTGGAAGGTCACTCACACACCACTCAAATGAGAACTCTTTTTCCCATATTGTAGAATAATCCATATTAGGAATGGGGAAAAATTGGTGGTCTTGTTAGAAGTACAGAGCACTTTGTAGAGATGAAACCTTTATTTCATTCTAGCACAGGAGAACAAAAAGACTAAAAACTTTTCTTCCGGCTAGGCAGAATTTCAAGAGTTTTTGCTCATTTTTTAGTACTTTTTTTCTCGTTGTTTCATTAGGATTTATTTATTTGCAATAGTAGTTTTGCACAAAAATATATTTTAAGTGAAATGCATTTTTGTGGTAAAAATCTTGCAGTGTGTAAATATATAACATATTTTAGCACTTAAAATATTTCAAATGTCCCAAAATATGGAAATCATTGACAAATGGGCAAATCTGTTGGAGCATGTCAAGGTGTACCAAGACATCCTTTTTGGGTTGAGGACTAGAACTTTATTCTTTACATCCCGAGACTTTCTGCAAGACACAAGCACCCCTTGCCTCAGAAATCCACATTTTTGTAATGTTTCTTGTATCTTTCCTACACTTCAAATCATGCAAGCATTTAAAAAATAAGAGCTAATATGCATTTGGTTAAAAATTATGCACACACTTTCATCAGCGGATAAAATGTGTACCTTGGGAAAATGTGTACATTGGGAAAAGTCAATAAATAAAATCGTACATTAGAGGAAAAAGTACAGTGGATTTAAAACAAAAAAAAAATCATAATTCATGATAGATAGGATGCAAAGAAAGGAAAGAGAGAAACGGGAAGAGAGAAACAGAGAGATTTTCATATCTTTGGCATGGAGGCACGGCCATTTCCGCACTATACTGTTATAGTGCTATTATTCCACTTTCAACATCCTGTGGATTTCTGGGGTTTATAGTTTCCTGAGGCCATTGAGCTCTCTGGCTGAGGATTCTAAAGGCCCCTCCCTAAACTACAAACCCCAGGATTCCATAGGATGTTGAAAGTGGAATAATAGCACTATTGATAGTGTAGTGCAGAAATGGCCCTAGAATGGATTCTGTGTTTTGTCATTATCAGAATACAACCCCCCCCAATTAAAAATATGGCTACAATTTAATTTGTTTTTTATTCTCTTAGTATAGTGTTTAAGCAAATGTATGTACAGAGAGGAAAGTATTGGTAGAAGTAAATTGTTAGAATTCTACAGGAAGAATCTTTTCCTATTAAAGCCACTGGGGTTTTGCCAGTAAAGTGAAGGGGGGTGTAGCATTTGGTCCTGCTTAAAGCACTTAACATCAGTGGAAGATGATAACAGCAGGCTGCAGAAATTGTCAAGTAAAGGTGAGCTTGGGTCCAATTTGCAGTGGAGAGTGGAGATTGTCTGCTATCTGTCCTGGCGATTCTTTGGATGATTGACACCTTGAACGCCTGCTGAGGTTAAAGAAATGTCAGCAGATGAATACTATGTAAACCTGGTTGTGTGCCCCCCTCTTCTCTCTGTTAATTGGAATGTCCTTCTGCCAAGACACTATGTGAAAATTTAGTTATGATTAGGTTAGCCAGGTTGGTGTGTATGTCTTACAACAATGTGGGCTGCTAGAATTAATTTGTTTCCTTTGCAAGTCATTGCTTTTTAAATAATGATCTTCCTTGATATGTTAATGTGGTACTGTGTTTCAAAAGAGAAGCTCCTTCAGAGGACTGGATGTCATTGATTGAAAGGGGACGTTCTAAAGCAATGGTTGGAATATCATTGTATAGTGCAGTCCTGTGCATGCTCAGAAGGAAGTCCCAGAGTTTAATGGGATATATTCCCCAGTCAGTGTATATAGAATTTGGAGAGGTTTGGGAATTCATCACATTTTATGCCCTTTATGAGAAAGAGTAGCTGTTGAAAAATCAACAGTTCTGAGTCTCTTCCTCCCTTTTCAAAGCACAGTGTGCATGCGCATGCATACACGCATGCACACACACACACACATACAAGCACAAGCACAAAGGAACCAACTAGTCAATCAAAACAGACGCAAACAGACTTTTTGTTGCTTATACTTTTCAAAAGTCCATGCAGCAAGAAGCAGTAGCCATTGTAGTTTGTGGGGGAAAAGTTTGCCTAAAAATGTACCATGCAAATACAGACATCTCTACAAACACATTTTCTAGATTTGCCTGGATAGGAGAAATATTTTCATTCTCCCTCACAAGAATGAGGTAAATAAGCATTTGCCTCCCAAATAGGCTGGCAGTCTAAACAGTAGATCAGAAGATAGCCTTCCATTTTATTATTTTAAGCCCAGCTTTGTACCTCAACAATAACAATGAAATGTCATAAGTAAGGCAGCGTTGGTGATAGGGAAGGGGTGGTTTCCAGAGGTTGGAAACACTTCATGTAGATTTCTACAAACAGGAGCAACATTCTTGAGATAGTTCAGGGCTCTTGTGCATAAAGGCACCAGGTCCCACGTGATCTTAGAATCTAAGCAGGATCAGCTCTGGTTAGTACTTGGAAGGGAGATCATCAATGGATACTAGGTAGTATAGGCACCTGGGTATAGGTGATTTAGCCATTTCCTTCAGAGGAAGGAACTGGCAAGCCAACTCTTGAGTATTTCTTTCCTATGAAAACCCTACAAAATTCATCAGGCTGCCATAAGTCAATAGGTGATTCAAAGATTCATGAACACACATACTTGTGCCTAAAGACACAATGGAGTTGTGCCAAAGACAAATAAAAACTTATACAGACCATGTGGAAGGTCAGGAGGATCCATGAAACCTAAGTGGATAGTAATACCTAAAGGCCTAAATGTCGTTGCTGGTCCCAAATAGACAAGTCCCATTGAATTAGTAGCTGAACCTTAGGTCAACACTTTGGCTAGTTCAGTTGATTCAGTTAGTCTATTCTAGCTGGCACTAGTAGCTGGATTTAGATCAAGTGTGGACAAAGTGTGGCCCTTCTGAGGTTGTCATCATCATTGTCATCGTCATCGTCGTCATTTATTTATATAGTGCCATTGATGTACATGGCACTTGACAAGTAAAACACTAACAACAGTGGGTCCTGCCAAAGGTGTACAAACTGTAATATATATTAATGCATGCATATGGTGTGGGAGGAGAGAAGGAATAATAAAAATATAAAAATACACAAGACAATTTTAAAACAAATTATCTAGATACAATATAATATAAATGCAATGCAATGTAATATAAAGCAAGCTGACAAATACATAAAATCAGAATATATAAGATTATAAAAAAGTAAAGTAATGTTCCAAAAATTTTGGAAAATAGGCAAGTTTTTAATTGAGACTTAAAAGCAACAAAGGAAGGAGCAGTCTGTGTACATTCAGAGAGGCAATTTGAAGAGTATGGAGCAGAGAGTGAAAAAGAATGAATCTGAACCAAGGAAGAAGAAACCCTTGGTTCCATGAGAAACATAGAGTTCCTAGAATGCTGATTTTGAGCAGTCTGGTAAAAAGAAATAAGGGTTGAAAGAGAAAGGGAAGCTAGATTGTGTACGGCTTTGAGTGTTATAACAAGAAGCTCGTACTGGATTCTTGAAGAAATGGGTAACGAATGATGAGATATCAAAAGTGGGGTGACATGATCAAAATGATGGATCAAAAAGATAATCTTTGTATCAGAATGTTGAATGGAAACCAAAGGACTAAATTGAGATAATAGAAGACCAGTCTAAAGAAGATTACGATAATCAAGGTGGAAAATGACCAAGGTATGAACTAAGGTCTTAGCACAGTAAGCAGAAAGAAAAGGACTGATTTTTGGCCATGTTATAAAGAAGAAAAATGACATGACTTTATTACAGCCTCGGTGTGAGGAACAAAAGATGAAGACGAGGCAAAACTAAAGCTAAGATTATGTGCTTTCTTCACAGGCTAAATGGGAGCATTATTAACAGTGATGGAGAATGTATATTGTAAAGAAGGTTTGGAAGTTAAAATAAGTAGTTCTGTCTTTGCCATGTTAAGGTTTAGGCAACAATGAATTATAAATGATGAGGTAGCTGAAAGACGTGCTGTAATATGATGTTCCATATCAGAAGAGAGTTCTGGAATGAAGAAATACAGCTGAGTATCATCAGCATAAAGAAGATATTGAAAACCATATGAACTGATGAGATTACCTGAAGGCAGTGTATAAAGAGAAGACGACAAAGAGCCCAGAACAGAAGCCTGTGGAACACCAACTGAAAGGGGAAAAGAAGAAGATACATGACCTCTAGCTACTGCATTAAATGAGATATGAGATAAAATGTAAGCTCGCTGAAGGCTGAATCAGTAAACCCCAGGTCATGATGTGAATCCAGCAAAGCCTTTAGACTGCAATGCCCATCAGCTTCAGCCAGAATTGCTAATAGTGACAACTGCAGGGATCTGTGGTTCTACAGATACTGAAGGGGGTACACTTTGTCCACCCCTATTTAAGCCAAGGGAGGCTGCTGTGAAAAATGCATGAATCACATCTTTCTAATTGCAGCAGGTGGGAATATTTATGAAGGATCACTATTATGAAGGATCACTAAAGGAAAAACCAAGACTGATATATTGTGTTGTTTAATTCATGTTTAGTGTCAGGAGAAAAGAGGGACTGAAAAGATGAAATCACATTGAAGGCTATGTAACTGATCTCTCTTCATGCGGCTGTCTTAACTTGATGACTTGCACAAGCTTAACAATATAAAAAAGACAGACAGACAGACAGACAGACAGGGCTTAATTTAGCTAAACTAAATAGTTTAGTAATTTATATTTGTGTATTTGCTTTAGCATTGGTAAAAGGAAACAGCAACAACTGAAAGAATGCCTTTCTACTAAAGTCCCTTCAGATTTTTCTAGCACATTTCAGTCTGGTATTTAGAGAAGATACATAAAGTATGATACTAAAAGAGAATACCACAGTGCTTCAGTACCCTTTCATTTGAGTGTCACTCAGTGTGCTATTCCCCCATTCCCAACACACAGTATCACATGTCTTATTTAATTGGCAAACTCCATTGTTGGGAAGCATTGCAAACACTACAATGTCTCACATCACACTGTGAGCGTTCAGTCTCCACTGCTTTCCACTGAGCCCAATGAATATTTATGGACTGCCAGCATTCTCTGGAAGATTCTCAGCTGTTCAGCAAAAGGTGTATCCATCACATCACTCTTCCACCATCCCCTGGAATGTTTTTACTTGTAAGATTTAGAAGTTTTCTTTTACTCCGTGACAGCCACATTGAGGAGCTTCAACCTGGCATTTGTTTCTTTGAGGAAACATCTCCTTATGTACTTCCTGTGTGAGAACAGCATTACGTGCCCACTCTTCAGCTGTCCTTTCAGGAGGAGATGGAAAATAAAGCAGTTATCAATAAAGCATGTGAAACATGTAACTTCTCAAAAGTGTCTTGTGAAAGAGAGTAGAAGTGGAAGTACTGGAGGTAGTGAGGGAGTAGGAGAAGGAAGAAGCAGAGGGAAAAGAAACAAAAGCTGAGGGAAAAAGCAGTAGAAGGAAGAGAAGTAGGAAAAGAAGAGATAGTAGCAGGTGTAGAACAAGGAAGTAACAGTAATAGAAGTAACACTATCACCAGCAGTGGTAGTTTGCCAGGGAGGCTATTCAGGTACCTCCAGGAGCACCAGGGAGCTAGAAGATGACACATGTTCTTCCACTATTCCAATAGCATTTCTCTGGCTCTATCCTCCCCCTCCTCCTCCTCCTCCTCCTCCTCCTCCTCCTCCACCACCACCACCACCACCTCATCATCACCATGACCATCCCCCTCATCATCATCTAAAATAAATTAACATGTAGATAAAATTTCAAAACAAAGAATCTGCTGAGAAAGAGTTCTGAATCTTTCCCCCAGTACACACAGTCAAATATTATTAATAAACTATGGCTGAACATGATGGATGGCATTTAAAAAGAGAGAGGAGGAAGAAGAGGAGGAGGAGGAGGAGGAGATGATGGGTGGTTGTCCAGGCTCTGTGTTAGCACATGATGCCTTGGGCAATTGTCAGAACTAGAAGGTGATACCAGTTGTTGTTTTAAAGAACCTTTGTGTGGTTCCTTCACATTCTATGATTTCCTGGTTCTCTAGAATGCCATTCCTAGTTCAAAAATTGCACACAAAGGGCTTACAAAATGTCTGTGTCAAGGAATACATTCAGAAATGTGTAAAGCCACTGGCCCTCCCAATCTGCCATCCAAGACAAGGTTCACAGCCTGCTTCATTCTTTCTCATATGCATGTTGGCTGGAATCCTGTTGCTTAGTCCCAACTGCAGCTGACCCATTGAGTCAATGGTGAGTGAACACATAGGTAAATCCAATTGATTAATTGACTCTGCCATAGTTTGTACCAGCAAAAGGACTATATCTTATTATTGTTATTTTTGAATGGTAGTCTTGCATCCTGAGAGAATCAAATGTCAAGAAAGGATTGTGTTTATATACATAAGCAAGAAAGGATTGTGTTTATATACATAAAGTCTAATAGGCTGGGTTATAAAATGTGTGAACATTGTTCCTCCAGAGCTTTTCCAGTACAACTCCTACAGTCCGTTACCATAGGTCATGCTAAGTACTATGAATGTTTGTGTTTTAATTATGTATTTTAACTTTCTTTTTGAGTCCTTAACCGGGAGAAAAGTAGGATATATATAATGATGATGATGATGATGATGATGATAGTAATGACTTATGGGACTGGAAGTCTATAACATCTGAAGACTGATGATTCTCCACCCCTCTGTACATAGGAAAGTGTATGTTTGTTTTATGTTGCCTGTTTCATTGAAATATATGGAGAAATCACTGCTGAAGTTAAGCATGCTTTCACGATTCCATTATAGTCATTTTTTAAAAAGTCACTTTCTAAGCTCTCCTCCCAACTTCCTCTTCCTTTGATGGTTGACTGGTAGGGTTGACCTTGTTGGAGGGATTGGCGCTGAATTACTAAGTCCAATTCTATATGGGGTGTCCTGGGATGTTTATGAGAGCCAGTGTGGTAGTTTGAGCATCGGACTACGAGCCTGGAGGCTAGGGTTCAATACCTGCTCAGCCATGGAAACTCTCTGGGTGACCTTGGGTGCATCACACACTCTCAGCCTCAGAAAATCCTGTGATAGTTTGGTTGCCAGAAGTTGGAAATGGCTTGAAGGCACACAACAACAACAACAACAACGATGTTTGTCCTTAATGTAAGGTGTATACTTATATGAAGTGTGAGTGTGATATATTTCATTTTACTGTTCTTCTGATATTGGAATACTTTTAAGAGGACCAAAACAATTGTGAGTGGTGTGAGGAATGCTGTTTTCTTGACTCAGTAATAGCACCTTCAGGAATATTAATGGACATTTCAGAAAGTACATTGAGTAGCAGGTGGTCAAGAGCATCATGAAGATTACCATTCACAAGAGTTGTAACTTGTAACACAGTCATCTCAGTTTTGTTGTGTTAATCTATACCTGCAGAGGAAGAAGAAGAAAAAAAACCTTTATCACAATTTGAACCTTAATTAACAAGAAATGAATTTCTCTTTTACTGTAGTTGCATTCTGGAATGTTTCTTTGATATTCCCTTCATGCATAATAGAAACTTTCAGGTCAACAACAGAGACTTGCAGGAGGAAATGAGTTAGTCTTTAAGCTGCCCTGAAATGATTTGTTATGCTTCCTGTAACAGACAAACATGGCTGTCCCTGTTGGAAGTTGATTCTTGATTTTGGTCCTGAACTTGTTAAACTAGGGCCCTTTCCACAACTCACCTTTTCTTGGCACTGGGGTGTGGGGATCGTGCGAGCAGCCCCCAGTGAGAGGCTCTCGCATCCCGGTTCTGTCAGCTCCACAGCTGCTGGCTGCTCGTACGAGAGCCCCGCTTCTCCTTTCCTCAGTGCAGCCTGGGAGCAAGTGTGCATGGGGCCCTGGAGCGATATGCAATTGCGCACCATTTTCTGCTTAAAGTCGAAAATGAAAAAGTGCATGGTCGGTGCTTGCCAGCCCCTGGAGTGTCGCGCGATTGTGAGTGCGTCATGTGGACCGCTCCTCACATTCACGTGATGCTCGAGGGGCCCTTTCGCATGGCAAAAGTCATGCAAAAAGGGCCTAGTTCATCTGACTTAGTGTGCATAATGCCTCTGACCCAATTGCCTGAGCCTCAAGGGTCCTCTTTCCTGAAGACCTGTTGCAGTGCCTAGTGAGCCTTTTAATTACAGCTAAGCCTTATTGAAAAATAGAAAAGTATATACACTTTACCAGTGGTGGCTGCTGAGTTCTATGTCAGTGGGGCAATAAATCTTCTCTGGGCTGATAAAAGAAAAAAGACAGGAATATTTTGGGGCCCCGTTTCTGTTTTTCATTTGAGCAAGAAAGAACCGTGATTCCTCAGTAGAAGCTGAGCAAGCTGTGAACTCAGTTTTCTGTTAGTGCATCATTTTGTAACGTTTAACTTTGTTGTAGCAAGGTAGGTATCACAAGCCTGGGCATAAATTTTAAAAGGCAACCCACCTTGATATATCTAAAGAGATACTTGCTTGTATGTTCAACCTGCATTTAAGAGACTTTTACTTGTATGCCATAAAAACTTAACCAAGAGAGACTCTGCAACTCTTAACCATGCAAGAGGTTCATGGAAAAAAAATGTTTGTTTCTATTGTCCTTTTTTTACTGGAAGAAAGTATGCCTAATTCAATCGATGTTGTAATTTTGAAGTGGTGAAAAGGATTTCTTGTACAGTTTTCCTTTGGCTTCACGAAGCCTATTAAAAGTCCATCTGAAAAAAAAAAAAACTTCTCTGGGTTTTGAGTGCAAACTTTAAGAGAGCTATCCAAGATGCTGAACTTGAAGACCTGTTTTAAAGTTTGGATTAAAGCCTAGATCAGATTCACTGCCTCACAGACATACAACCCAGCAGCTTCCATAGCACAATATTTAAAGAATCCAGTCTCTGAAAGCTTTCCACATTGGCTGTTGACACTCACATACGGGTATCCTCCCACAGAGGATTAAAGGAGGGTTGCTTATACATTCTTTCATGAGACACTTGGAGACACTTAGGCATAACAAATAGCATACTGTCACCATTGATAATATTTATTTTTCATTCAGAGGTTCATCATACATAGTGACAATTTAATGATTTTTCCCCTTCAAAACACCAGCCCAGTGGAAGCCATGCGTATTGTTAACTCATTTGGAGGATGGCTGAATACATCAATATTCATTACCCAAGATGCAGCAGCAGCAGGAGAAGCAGGGAGGTCCCATTAAAGTTTGCCACAAAGATAGAACATTTGCAGGTGGAAGACGTATTAGGAAGATGCAATGGTTTATACAACTGAAGGGAAATAAAGAGACGCAAAGTGCTGTGCTACATGTAAAATCCAGTGAATTGTTTTAAATGAAAAACACATCCTTAGTCCTCTTTCTTGATTATTGAATAAATGCTAGAAAATTTATATAGAATTGCCTGATTGTAGGGGAAGGGAGGATTAATGGTGAAACAGAGAGACTTATAGATTTTCTAAAGAAAATAAAAACTCTACATTCCACATGACTTTATGGACCAACTAACTTTTTCCATTAATTACTGGAATGTATTAATTACAGGAACGCATACAGTAGAAGAGGGGTAGGTATTCTGCATCCCTCCAGATGTTTTGGCCTAACAGGAGAACATCAGGTTGCCCTATTATCGCTGTTATACAGAAATAACATTGGGATGGGATATCTTACCATTAAAATTACAGTAGTGAGTGGAACTTATTAAATTTCAATAAGGATTCTAAGGAAACCTGTTCTTGAGAAGTGCTCTTGTTGGTTGAATTTGCAACTTCACTGCAATTGAATTTACGTGTAGTTTACATATTGGACTGTAGGGTGATTGTATCAAAGTATTTTCTTTACAACTGCTGCCACAGTGTTCTCTCTCTGTATTTTGGAGTAATAATGTAGAACAACTGGTGGAGATCTGTGCATCAGATGAAAATGAAAGTGGTTTTGTCTTTCATTCTCATACTGTAAAATAAGACTTGGGGAATTTTCTCCAGCAATGTCTCTCTTTCTCTTTCTTTTTCTGTCCTCATTTTTATAGCCTTGTCACTCTTGTTGCTAAAAAATGACAGGAAAGGAAATCTTATTGGGGTTTTTTTCCTCCTCTATTATGCACTCTGATGTTTATACACATACACACACACAGAGAGAGAGATATGAGAGTAATCTGTTCAGTTTGCCATCTGCAAACACAGATGCATGTTGCTGCCTCTGTGGAGGAAGAAACACAAACCTGTCCAAGGTATTGACTGCAGGAAGGTAGAAGAGAAATGGAAAAGAACTGTCTCACAGAGAGGCAAATCCTTGACCACCTTGTCCACACAAGCAAGGAGGGATAATTGCTATAGTTCTCTCTTCACTGCAGGAGAAGAAGAATATATTTTCTGCAGTATTCTCCTCATATTCAGATTTTATTTGTTTTTTATTTATTTATTTGAAATATTCATATATTGTCTCCCAGCCCACCAGACCCCCTGAGGTGGTGCATAAAATGCAAAAACATTTAAAACATCCAGAAGAGTTGTGGAGGAATTATTGTGTAGAGAAGAACATGACGGTATTAGAACAAAAATATGTTTTCTGTACAAAAAATGTTTTCCTTTCCTTTCTTCTCTTTTCCTTTCCTCCCTCTTTCTCTCTCTCTCTCTCTCTCCCTCTTTTGTATAAAAATGTCATGTGGTTTTCTCTGCACAACAGTTCCTTCCATTACACTTTGGGAATGTTCAAATACCAAGATCAAACCATGCCGAAGTCTCCCTGCTCAATTGTTCTTCACAAGGGGGTTGCTGTTGGACAACTCATTCTTTAACCTAGAAACCATACTTAAGAATATCTTTCTGTGACTGCTCTCATGACAAGCATCATGTGATGCTTATCATTCTCTCTCGTGGCTCCCTGTTTGATATAAATAGTTGATATTTGATATAAGTCTCTATGACTTTAAAATTACTTGAGGGTATTTTTAACTAGACTCTGCCACGAAACATCTAACTCTTCATGTAGTGCTGTTTAAAATACTGCGTGCTGTTAAGGGCAGAATGGAGAAGAGAGATGGTCACTGCTTTGAACACAGTACAGGAAAAGCAAGATATAAATGTAACTAGTAAATACTGAAAAAAAATTCCTCCAGTCAGTCCAAAGCTGAAGCCAGTAATTGTTTCTGTCTCACTGTTTACCTTTCCTATTTTTGTCCAGTTTGAAAATAGAGAAGGAGTCATTATGCTTTCCTGAAATCTGTCTTGTGTGCCCTGAAGGGAATATTATAAGATTAAATGCAGAGTATCACTCCTGTAGCAAGGTGAACGTTTCTCATTATAGAGATCCCCGATTGCTTTCCTAAATAGAATTCCCTGTAATAATGTGAAACCTCTGAATTATTTATTGTCTCATATTAGATCAGAAATATAATTTTCTGAAAATAAACTTATTGTCATCAGCAAATCAGCTTATGAAGGTTATCTATAATAGTGGAATGAAAGATAGCAGATACAGTGTTATCTATTGTACTGACTTCTTGGCTGCTAGGATGAAGCATTTTAAATGGAAAATTTAAAAATTGATGAAGCCCAGTCATGTAACGAGAGGCTTTTCTACCGTATCGTTCCTCGTCTTTACTATTTTGTTCATATTTTCACCTCCTTTGCATCCTGCAATTATGATTTATTGCTTATGTCACTGGATAGTGTTGCAGCCGGGTGTGTTTGCTTTAAGCTACAGACCATAAAGAGTGGGCTGTTTAGTAGGATACTTGTGGTGCATTACAAACTTGGAAACTCAAAAATTGGCATTGTGCAGGAGATATGATTTTCAATTTGGTTGTTTGTGCACCCTCCAACATTTCACAGATGAAAACTGGGGCATGTGTGGCCAAGCAACATCAAAGTTTGGTCGAAACGGCAAAAATTATTACTGAGAAAGAACGCACAAGTTAGGTAAGACTGAAGCAGTTTGCTTTTGCCTGAGTCCAATGGTAAAGGCAAAGACTCTACTGTCTCCTCTCTTCTCCCCCTCCCATTAGTCAATTGAATTCAGTTTGCAGCAATTGAAGTAAGTTGAGGACAAAGGAGGAGGTGGAAAAAAGGGAGAGAAACTGGGATATTTTAAAAGCTGCTAAAAAGTGGGAAGAACAGAGGATTAAACAGGATGGTCCCTTCCAGTGGGAGAGTATGCAAGGGTAGAGGAAGCAATCTCAAACTGGCATAAAGACTGAACTGCACCAATTTAGTTTGGCATTTTCAATATGGTCTTCACAGGAACTTGGCTGAAGTCCCATGAGAATCAAACTGAGTCATAGCCACTGCTGTAAATTTTTTTCTTTAAAAAAGCTATTTTACCCCATCTTTCTGCTTCAGTAGAAACACTCACAATGTAAAATAACAATACCCAATAGTACATAAACACACACATATACAAACCAAGCATGGGCAAGATTTTTTTTTCTGCCAAGGACCAAATTCCTTTGGAATCAATCAGCTGGAGGGGTTGTATATCAGGAGAGGCAGGAGCTGAAGTCAGCAGTGGATGGGGCCAGACCAACAGGTAGATGTGGCCATTCCTTTGCTCTCTCTCTTTTCCTGCCACCCTCTCCCCCCACCTCTCTTTCTCCATCTCCCCATCATCCATTTGTTTGTCTTCTACCCAGCTATCAGACTGTTGAGGAAGGGACAGGTAGCTCTTGCAAGCCTCTGATGACTTGTAGAAGGGCGGTGAGATTAAGGACATTTCCACCCTATACTGTTATAGTGCTATTGTTCCACTTTCAACATCCTGTCGAATTCTGAGGTTTGTAGTTTGCTGAAGCCAAAGAGCTCTCTGGCTGAGAATTCTAAAGGCCCCTCTCTAAACCTACAAACCCAGAGATTCTGCAGGATGTTGAAAATGAAATAATAACACTATAACAGTTCAGTGCAGAAATGGCCTTAGCTTCTAGGACTTCTTGAGTTCAAGTCAAAGGTTGTTGGTTGCCTATCTCTGAATTAAACCATAATGCTAGTCCACTTAACTGGTTGTCTTGCTGTATATGTCATGCTAATGAGATGTCATCTCTTGTCTCCTCTTCATATGCAGAGACCGGGAATTACAAAATTGTTCTCTTCACCCTGCAATAGGGAGAGGTATTTTCTGTTGCTGACAATAAGAGAGTTTAAATGATTTGGGTGTGTGTGTGTGCAAATTAAGGGAAATTATGGAAATGAAGCAAAGTGACACAATTTTGAAAAATGATGATGGCTTTGTTGCATGGGTTTTTAAGGATTAGAAGCAACGAGCTGGTTGTTTTCATCTTTTTAAACAATCATCTGAGTGTTCTGTGATTCTGTATATTTGTGTGTGTGTTTTGGTTCTGCAATGGGAAAGAAGCTTGCTTTGCACAGAAACAGGTTTGTTTCATTCTTGCTTGTAGACGAAGAATCTTGTGTGAGTAGAAAAGTATTCTTCAAAGGGTCTCATTGAGTTGTGAAAGTCTAAGTCAGCAAGAATGAGAAATTTAGCAAGTATTTTTTCTGTACCTAATATATATGGATCCCACTGGTTTCTCATACTGGCAGTTGTAGCTACTTGCAGGGTGACATTCAGATATACAGTGGGTTTCCTGCAGCTCAACTTAAATTGTAGGATGGAGATGTCTTGCAGGTCCATGGATTCTGTTAGCAGTAGTTCGTAGTTAATCAGTGTAAATATCTGGTTGACTTCACAGCCAGCCAAAACCACTTTAGGGCATCATTCAGCACTGTGAAGTAGGGTGGTCAAGTCAAGGCTAACCTCAGCCCAGAGGTTTTGGGAAGAAATCCTAAAACATACAGAAGATCCTTGTGATGTCACAGCAAGTGGGCCCTGGTTATGTCATGAACTACAAGGCATTAAAAAATCAACAACAGCTGTACAGAGTATACCATTCAAATAAAAACAACTAGTCTAACAAATGAGAATATATATGTTTGTATGTTTGTGTACATGCATGTGTGCATGGGCAAACACATTTTTTAAGGCTGTGCTCTCACCCTGAGATTCCCCCCCTTGCCCTGAGAATTGGAAGGGAATGGCCAGGTCCTGAATTCTAGGAAAGCTACTATGGGGAGACGATACTAGAAGAACTAATGTTTCTTTTGGTAATGGAACTCTGTGGGTTGTTGCTGCCTTGACATGAAAGTCAAGCAATATTTTACAGCAGTCAGGACAGTATTAAACAATCACCTCTGAACACCTTGTAGAGCACTGAAGTTTCTGAAGCCATCCTGTAATTTTAGGGAGAGGCCTTTATCTAGTATTTACATGTGTTAAAATATTCTGTACATTGCTGAAAGGGAGAGAAAACTGTGTTTCCAGAAGACTGGAAGGCTCAACATGTTGAAAAACTCACCTTTGTGTCTGGGACAAAGGTTTTAAGTCACAGCTGAAGTTTCAATTAACACAAGTCAGTGGCTTCCAGCTGAGCCTCTAATGGATAGGAGTTCACATTAAACAGTACTAAACATAATTTAGCACATTTTGGTGCAGATGGCAGTTGACATTGATGAGATGGCCACCTGGTGACTCTGTTGTTTTTTCTTTTCTAAAGAATAGCCGAGTCTGCGATCGCTGGCTGGGAGAGGCAGAGGGTCTCTCTCTGTGATTCTGCGTGATGCCTGGCCTGGCTAATTAAGGCTAACCTCTGTCTCCTCCGGTTGCTTCTTAACTCAGGTATGGAGGAAACGCACAAGAAATGTAGACCCTTTCCACACTACACTGTTATAGTGCTGTTATTCCACATTCAACATCCTGTGGAATCCTGGGGTTTGCAGTTAGGGAGGGGCCTTTAGAATTCTCAGCCAGAGAGCTCTTTGACCTCAGGAAACTACAAATCCCAGGATTCCACTGGAGGTTGAAAGTGGAATAATAGCATTATAACAGTGTAGTGCAGAAATGGTTTCGGTGTCATTACTAGCAGTCCCAAATTAATCTTATGGAGCTGGAACAGGAAAGTCTTGATTTCTGGGATTTGGGATAACCCTGTTCTGTGGGAATGTTTTGTCCTGATTCCTAGAATTTGTGAGTAGGAGCCAGTGGAATGCTAGTCCACCTGCTCATGGATGGATGTTTTCCATCATTCCATCTGTGTAGGTTCACAAGAATACCTTGCTGGAGGACAAATTTCCATCACAAGCTGTAAATCAAGGTGACCTCATGCTTCATCAACCTTGTCTTTTCAGGCATTCATTCTAAACAAGGTTTTAATTATACACAATTAATGAGGTACTTAAGGGATCAATAAACAAATGTCTTTGGGGTGTTCAGTGTTGATGTAACTGTTAAAGTCATGAGCAAGATGAACTTCATTTCAAAGGAAAAAGAATCCAGATTTATGTCACCAGCCATAGATTAGAAAACAGGTTGTTATTTGGCTAATCAAACAAAGTTATTCGGGTTTGAATACACTGTCACTCCTTTTGTGAAATTCATTAAATGGAAACCCTGACTTCTGGAATCCATATCATTGTTCCCTGTCTTAGAAGGATTAAACTCTGCTATAGATTATATTTCACTCAGCTATAGTGGATTAGTTGCAGTTTTTACCTTTTAATTAAACAGCTGCTGTAACGAAACACAATTTTGAATAATTTAATAGCCCGAGTATTTTTTGTCAACCCACAGTGCTTGGATTTTTTTTTAATGATATGAAGTCATACATTTTTTATGATGAAGGCTTTTCCTAAGATCAATTGGCAGTCACTAATAATGTGTCCTTTCTAGATGTCTTAAAGCTTCTCACTATTGCTTGAAATGATTAAAACTAAATTAAAAGATGGGACTATCAAAGAAAAGATCTATGTTATCTTAATTATGCAGTGCAGACTTCTGACAATATATATGTGTGTGTATTTAAATATACACTCCCATTAAAGCTTTTTGAGCTGATAATGCCTAACCCTTTCTGCCTATGTGATGTGTTTTAACATAGTAAAGAACAATTTAAAAATGCGGAAACAACATTCAATTGGCATACATCAAGTATTTCAAAATGCCATGTCTTTCAACATTGGAATGGATACACATTTTTGTATTCCTCAGATGCTGTACAGTGCTATACACTGAATGCATGGAAAGCTGCTTTGTTAACTTCTAATCAAAAGTACTCGCAGTCAAGTATTTGTCATCAACATATATTACTTTGTACACCTAAACAGTATTTCCTTTTGTTTTAGATTAGTAGAGTGATAATGTAGCATCTTTTTGTTGTTTGTTGCTGTTGTTCTTTCTGAGGGGGGTGTTATTTCATAATGCACAGCCATAGCACTATGATTCCAATTTCATTGCTGTGGTTCCTTCCGGTAGAATCTGGGGATTTGCAGTTTAGAGAGTGGTATTTGGAATTCTTAGCCAGAGAAATCTATTGCCTCACCAAACTACAAACTCCAAGATTCCACAGGATGTTGTGTAATTGTGTGGTGTGAAAAGACCCTTGCTGTTGTTGGTGTGTGCCTTCAAGTAATTTCTGACTCATGGTGGCTCTAAGGCGAAACTCTCATGGGGTTTTCTGTGGCTGAGAGTATGTGATGCACCCTGTGGGTTTCCATGGCAAAGCAGAGAATTAAACTCTGGTTTCCACGATCATGAGGCCTTTCCACATTACACTGTTATAGTGCTAGTATTCCACTTTCAACATCCTATGGAATCCTGGGGTTTGCAGTTTAGGGAGGGGCCTTTACAATTCTCAGCCAGAGAGCTCTTTGGCCTCAGTAAACTACAACCCCCAGAATTCCACAGGATGTTGAAAATGGAATAAGAGCAAAATAGCAGTGTAGGGCAGAAAGGCCAATAGTCCAGTGCTCATACCACTACACCATGCTGGCTGTCTTAAAGGACTCACAACCATGCTGTAAATCTAGAAGTCTTAAGTGTAATCAAGCCTGGACATAGAGCTCTTTTTTAAAAAAAGGTCAAAAAATAAACAGTGACATAAGCAAGACCAACATGTTTCTACAAACAATGGAGACAGCTGCTTAGAATGACAGCAAATCAATACTAAGTCTGAGAAATAAGTATTAAATAATTCCTCGTTGGTATGTGGCAGAGAAGTTACGCAACACAACTCTTGCATTGGAAGTTGATACTGTTTGGGTTAACCAAATGTCTTGTGCCCACTCTCAGCATAGCACAACACAACTATCATGTTATGGCAGTGGATTGTAATGCAACTCTTAGGCCATTTCCGCACTAGCCTGTTATAGCACTATGATTCCACTTGCAACATCCTATGGAATCCTGGGGTTTGCAGTTTTGGGAAGGGGCCAGGCCGCCCCTCCCGAAACTGCAAACCCCAGGATTCCATAGGATGTTGCAAGTGGAGTCATAGCGCAATAACAGGCTAGTGCGGAAATGGCCATAGTGTGCAGGGGTAGTTCTGGAGCAGAAGCTGGAGAAAAACCATAAGGGGGTGGGGAAGGCAACAGGAAAAAGGTGGCTAATCACCAGTCACAACCCCAGATCTCACAGAGTTAACATCAGAGGAATATTGGTTCTGCTATCAGATGATGAAGATTAATTTACTGACCCTGCAAAATATGGACAATAGCATCACAAAGCTGGTGAGGAAGGAGCATCAGCTGGAGAGAAAGCAGAAAGTGCATTTAAGGTACAAGGATATGGTACTTAAGATGTGAGTTAGCAAGGCCAAAAAGGATTCCCCTGGGGCTTGCCTGGTTCCTGGCAGCTGAGCCAGAGAGGTGGGACAGAATCTGAGGGCTCTTAACCCATCCTTCCATCTGAGGTCAGAGTCCTAAATTACAAGTCCTGTTCTCCTTACCAAGTCCTTCAGTACTACGTTTCAATCTGATGGAGAAAGAAAGCATCTTTTCTGCCTGTGGAGGACAAAATGGGCAAATGGGACACCTTGGGCTGTGTGGAAGGAACAGCTTGACAATCCCTCCCCCTTATCTTGCATCTAGAAATGTGGCTACGTCACTTGTGACGTTTCATAAGAATGCAGAACTCAGACAGGCTGCTCATTTGAGCTCCGCTGCCACTTGAAGTGGCAGGAAGGCCTTGGATTGAAAAGTGAAGGGAACTTTACCTTCACTACCTCATCCCCTCCATTGCTAGTAGGGTTACCAGACTGAAAAACTGGAGAGGGCTCTGTTTAATGGTTGAGTAAAGAGGGAGGTTCAGCAGGCATTGCTTGTTGTGCAGCCAGGTAAAAAGCAATGCCTGTTGAAATCACCGCCTCCCCTTTAATTTCAAAGATCCAGGAACCTTCTCCAATTTTTATTCTGGCAAGCTTAATTTCTAGAATTTCATTACCCTTACAGAAATCTCCTCTGGCACACACGCACACACAACCCATGTACATTCACAAAAAGATGCATTGTCCTGCCCTGATCACCCTCAGTCTCATCTGATTTAGAATCTAAGCAGGGTCAGACCTGGTTAATACATGAATGGAAGATGATAGTGGGATATCAGGGGTCTCCAGGTACGGTTAGGAAAAAATCCTGATTGAAACCCCAGAGAACCAACGCTGCTGGTAAGAACTGATAGTACTTGGCTTGAATCATATAAGACTTCCTGCATTCCTAAAGCAGGAAGATATATTTGGCCCAGATTTAGCTTCTGCTTTCTAAGGACTCCCAGAGTGCTTGTGTGTTACATATTTATAATAGAATGACACTACATGAATTGCCATGGCTCCATCCTGTAGGATTCTGAAGTACTTCGAATTCTCCGTTATAATTGAGGGGGATGGACTGGAGCTCTTTAGCAGAGTTTTCTTGAAGTGGTAGGAGGCTGTGGCCGTGCTGCTCATGGCTGCCACTGTTGGGGCAGGTGCTGGCAGGCAGCACCAGCACAGAGGGACCGTTGCACCTCCAGTTGGCCTAGAAAGATCTTGCTTGTTTGTCATAGGGCTTTTTCGCACTTTGGAGGGAAAACGGGGTGTTCTGATACTTACTGGGCTGGCGCGCTCCCTCCGCTGATCCAGGCTGATCTGGAGCAGTGCGTGCCCGCACTACACACTTCTCTGTGGACGAAAATGGCACTTTCCAGTTGGTGGAGGCTCCCCACCAACCGGAGAAGCTCACCAGCCTAAAGCCTGCCCCCGGAAGATTTGCAGCCTCGTGCTGGTGTGAGCCTGCAAATCTACACATTAGTGCAGCGACGGACTGGGGCGCGCTGTGCTATTGAAAGACCTCTTTTAAGTGGTCTTTCAATAGCACGGCGAACCACCAGTTCTGGTCGTTCTGGAGCAGGCTGAAGTCCGGACATACATAAAGTAGTCTGGACCCAGTCCGCCCCTAAGTGCAAACATCCTCGCCGGAGGACGCTCTGCCCGTCGCTAAATCAAAGTGCGGAAAAGGCCATAGAGGCATCTTTGGTGGTGGCAAAAGTAGAAGTGCCCAGGTTGTTTCTCCAAAGGTGAAGGAGAGAAAGAGAGAGGATCTCCAAAATTAAGGAGACTCCATTTTATGGGGTCTGCTATGGCAACAGAGCCCATCCCTCTCACTTCACTTGCCCATATTTCAAACGCCCTGGGAGGGAAGAAGATGTCAGCAAATGCACTGCATGCCTGCAATGGACCAAAAGAAATTTGCAATTTGCAATATGTCTGTCTGCTTCCTCCCCCCCTTCCCTTATTCAGTCAGAACTCCAGAAAGGAAAAGAAAGAGGTAGAAATGGGGGGGGGTGTATGAGGACTGGGTAAGAGTTTTCTAAATATCTCATCAAATTACGGTCCCAAGGTTCCACAGGATGGTGCTGTAACAGTTTAAATAGTATCAAAAATGTTATCATGATGTAGTACAGGTAACACTTCAGTCACAATCTTATTTTCCCAAGCATTTTAGTACAAATGTATAACTGCTGGCTACACAATTCTACTGATTTTTTAAAAAGTTATTATTGTTTCATTGAGTGTTTTCTTCTTGGCATTCAATGATATTGGGTGTAAAATTATGTGTTGTTGCTGTTTTCATGTTATTGGAAGCACGTTGTACATTTTAATTGAATAGTGGAAATATATGGGCAAATTCAAACGTCCTGCATCCAGACTTTCACACGTAGAGTGGGACTGTTCCTTCCTACCCTACCACTACAGTCCCCCATGCCCTTCCAATTTACTCTGTGGGTCCCCAGCCCTTTTGAGAAGATTTTGAAGGGACATGAGGGGTTGAAGAAGGATTGCTCATGAATCCACTCCGTATTCTGAATGCTAGTGGACAAGTATGTAGGAACATTCTTGTAGTGAATCACATGAATAGCCCTGTTTTGTCTTCTGATGGCCAGGGGCCTTCCAGGGTCTTTAGCAGAGGCGTTGCCAATCACCTGCTATCTGCTAATTTTTAATGTCAAGCATTAAATCTGAAGTCTTCAACAGACTGAGCTGTGGAACCCGCCTACATACTTTGCTAATCAGGTTTCTCATTATATTTTCACCATGGCTGGCTCATAGCACTAATTCCATATTCAGGTTTTTTAAAAAAAAGAAAAACGTATACTTCTTGTTTTATGGCTTCTGTAATTTATTTTTCTCTTTTTTTTTAAAGTTGGTCAGAAAAAGAAGAATAGGTCTTGATCAGGAATATGGGAAAGCCATCTGAGGAATTCTGTTGGTAGTTGCTTTCATTTCTTTTGCAGTTGGTGCCTTCCAAAGGCATTTTTGAAGACTTTGAGGGGACATGAGGGGCTGAAGATGGAGGGTGAATCATTGCCATCTCTGGACCTCTGATGGAAACCATTATGTTGACAAGTGAGGCTAAGTGAATGTGATGCTGTTAAAAATAAAGCATGGAGGGGGAGGGAATCAAATTGTGATGTTTTCCCACTATAATTTTTTTTATAAAAGAGATTATCTTGACACCTGTTAACAAAATTTTATCCAGTGGACAGTTCTACAGATTTAAGATTTATTTTAAGAAATACTTGCTAACTTATACTTACTAACTTATACTTACTAACATTATTCTCTTTGTTAATATAAATAAGTATATCTAGAATATTTAAATTCCTTCATTTATAACAGAGAAAGCAGATGTGACTAACAGACAGTGTGGACAGTTCTGCAGATTTATTTTAAGAAATAAAATCTGTTTAGAAACTCAAAACAGCAATTTGAAACAATCCCAAACTTCTGTTTTCTGTTTTTTTAAGAAATAAATAATATCATGTACCATTCTGTTTCAAACAAAATACTGGAAAGTCTGCTAAACATCACAGACGTTCTCTCTAATGTTTGACTATGTCTTGCAAGAGTTTGCAAGCAAGCAGTTCTTATATTTTTATAAACTCATGTCTCACTGCTTCTGGGTCTGGCTTGTAAAAATAAGCTCTGGATCAGCGGAAGTGGAGAAATGCTGCCATTATTTCAGGTTCATATTGGAAGCCAGATGAGCAGTAAAACTGTTTTGTTGTCATTGTTGTTTTTATGTACCTTCAAGCTGACTCTGTTGTATGGCGATCCTATCCCAGGGTTTCCTTGGCAAGATTAATTTAGAGGAAATTTGCAAATGCACTAAAAAAATTTAAAAGCAAAATGAAACACTTCTATGCTCTTGTTAAGCAGGAGGGAGTCCACATCAAATCCGTGGAGAATTATCTGCAGTAAGAACTACCCTTTGATGGTAATAGTATATATATGTTGTTGTTATGTGCCTTCAAGTTGTCTCTGACTTATGGAGACCCTATCCTAGGGTCTCTTTCCAAGATTTATTTAAAGGGCAAATTCAGCCTTTCTCTTAGGCTGAGAGAATGTGACTTGCCCAAGGTCATACAGTGAGTTTCCACAGCTGAGTATGCATTTGAAACCTGGGCTCCTGCAGTCTCTCAAATCATTGCACTGGTCTGACTCTCAGGTAGTAGTTTAGCATTCATATTTATGGAGGTACAGTAGTGGCCATAAATGGTAAATGAACAAAAAAACATTCTTTGGTAGGTCAGGTTAACTTTTGTTTATTTGCTATGTCAGTCTCACCTTTCCTCCAGATCAAGCTGAGAGAGAAAGACTGGCCCAAGGTTGTTTGGTGAGTTTTCTGTCTCATTATGGACTTGAAACTAGATATCCGTAGCCTAGTACTGTCTACTCTGACTGGCAGAGACTTTTCAGTGTCTTCAGCAGAGGTGCCTATCCTCTAATTTTAATGCCAGGCATTGGATCTGGGTACTACTACAGACTGAGCTATGGTATCTGCCTACCTAAACAGGCACAGGCATATCTAGGGTGGGGAAACTGGGGTCAATGCCAGGAAGTGGAAAAAAGTGGAACCTCCCCACTCTCCTGCCTGGACCTAGCTTGCCACTGCCCCCTGCCCCCGCTGGGGTCCTTTCTGGCTGGGGGGTGGCGGTGGCAGCGGCAGCAGCAGCCCTCCTGCCTGCTGCCGCAAGAAATGACTGGGCAAGAAATGACACACTGACTTGACTCGCCTCGTGACTTGTATATTTTTAGTGACCAACTTGCTGCTTTTTGTTCAGTAACATAACACATTCATCCAGAAACCTTACAGCCTTGAACAGTGCTTCCATCTCTTTTTTGCTTACTGGTTTACATGATAATCCTCATGATCCCCATTGCTCAGTGGGGAACAACAAACAGATTAAGCAATGAGCTTGAAGCAGCACTGAAGTCTGCTCAGCAGCCTGTCCTCACTGCACATAGGAGGAGCTTTCTAAAACTTTTTCAGAAGGCAAGAAGGCAAGATTCATGCCCAGAACACTGGGGTTGTTTCTCAGAGGGGAAGAGAAAATCTATTAGGCAGTGGACTTGAGCAGGAAGGATTCTTCCTTCTAAAGCTTTTGTAGCTTCAATAATGGGGAGTAAGAAGGATCTTATTCCCCATTTCCGAAAAAGCCCCCAGCTTTGCAAATGGGAAGTAAGAAAGATCCTATTCTCCACTTCTGAATCTGCAGATGGCAAAATCACAAATGTGGAGGGCTGATTCTAATTAAATTGTTAATTTTTATTTGACTCTGTCCAGAAATTCTGGCAGACAGGTTGGGTATAATGTTGGTTCCCAGACTTGAGACTTGACTTGAACATATCTTGGGAGGACTTGAGATTCAACTTGAGACTTGAAAGTAGAGACTTGAGATCTGACTTGAGACTTGGAGTAAAAGACTTAAATACATCACTAGCTTTGACTGTGTGTTCCTATATGGCTGGGGCTTGGATGAGATGACCTTGGAGTCCCTTCCAGTGCTAAGATTTTATGATTCTATGGTTCTGTGATCCTGTGGAATTCAGGGACTGGTAGTTTGATGAGGCACTAGTGTTCTCTGGCTAAGAATTCTAAGCATCCCTCCGTGAACTGCAAATTGAACTGCTTTGAGCAATGGTCTTTTCTTTTCTTTTTCTTTTTATTGAATAGTGGTCTGGTTTTAGATACCATAAACAAATTTGAAAAAAATGGCAGTTATTTCTTTGCTTCTGTTGCAATTATGGAAAATAACCCCTGAAGCCAATAACACATCCCATTTCCCTTTATGTAAAACCTTCCTTTGTTTCAGTTTCTGGGTCTGCTAATACACAGAGCAGTAAAATCAACATGTTCTGTTTCAGGCGTAACATTTCTGAGGATGCAGTGTTATTCCAACCACACAAGAGGCAGAGAAGCAACAATTGGATTAATGTAAAACTGTGTTTTCTATGGCTACGGGGTTTTGGGAAAATAAAAATGTATGTACCTATACATGAGAAAAATAATCAATCAGTGTTGCCTCTTAAAAACAAAAATAAGGCCATTGTGCCTAATAATTTTTCTAGACCCTGCAGTAATCCTTGAATTTTTTATTAGGTTCAGTTTATTGTCTTTTTTCTCCTCACTCTATGTTGACTAAATAATTTCAGGTCAGGTGGGATTCCCAGGGTTCTGCTTTTCACCTCCTGTACAAAAGAGAAGCTTCCAATTGAGTTAATGTTGCCATATGAAATGAAAATTATTTGATTGTGGATTTTGAGGTGTTATCTTTCTGAGTGAAGGGAACCTAATAGATTCAGATCTATTTTTAATCGTGGTTCAATCATGATTTAAATATCAACTGCCTATTTGTACATAATGTAAATACTGGCTATACATATAGCATTTTGCTCAGTGTTTAATCTTGTTGGAAATTTGTTGTTTAGTGAATTTCCCTTTTTTGCATTTTTAAGCATATTGAACTTTATTTATTTCATATGCAGCTATCCTTTTATTTGTGCACTTCTCCAAATTTGTTGAAATGGTTTTAAGTTAAAAAAAAAAGCCTCCTTTTGGGCTGAAATACAGAAATAGAGATGTGAAGAATATATACAACATTTCTCATTCTTGTCCACAGAGGCTGCCTTGTTCATTCACCAAACCTGGTGAGATTCCTCACCTCAAGTAGAAGGGTAAAACATGGAGTGTTTTGCTTTCCGATAAGTTTTCTGCAACTTATGCAAAATATTTCTCTGAGCAAAACTATGGTCTGTGTCTGCTGTGACAGAAAGCACATAGACGCACAGCAACCAAACACGGGACTGGTTGGTTGAGGAAAAAGCTCAATTTGATTGATAAAAAAAGACTTGGAAAGGGATGGTTGGTGAGTGCAGTTTTGAGCAAAGAATTACCAAAGCTATCACTGTCATCATCACCATCACCATCACCACCACATCATCATCATCAATTTGTATAGCACCAACACTGTTTTGTGGGATTATTGTCATTTTGTGTAATTACACAATTTGTCTAAAAATCATTCTCTCAAATGAGAAGAGTCTAGCAACTGTGATACAATGGTTTGAGCATTGGATTTTGACCCTGGAGAGCAGAGTTCGATTCCTCACTCAGCCATGGAAATCTACTGGGTGACCTTGGACACATCACACACTCTCAGCCCCAGAAAACGCCATGATAGCTTTGCCTTAGGGTTGCCATCAGTCAGAAATGACTTGAAAGCAAATAACAACAACATATTGTAACATTTCATAGGTTGCAGGGAGAGGAGCTGTGTAATTTTCCTTTTCACATGTAATAGACAAACCAGCATATACATCTCTGTAACAAAGTACATATTTTAGCTAAAAATAATACCAAGAAGTATATTTTGGGGGTGAGGGATTCAAAAATAAGAGAACTGTCTGTATATTTTTAAAACCAGAGATTGATGAAGAAACAGGGTGAAATTGATTTTTGAACAAACCAGAATGGAAAGAAAATTCTCTATTATTCATTTCTTTTGTCACAAAAAGGATTTCTCAGCAGTTAGGAAATCCCATCAGGAAGAATAACAGAGCAGCAAGACTTTTGCAGTCCACCTCCTCACAGGATTTATGTTTCCTGATTTTTCTGTGCAAAAAGACACATGGGAGGGGTGCTGGGGCACAAGCCACATTTTCTATGCAGAAAGATATGCATAGCTATGTAGCTATGCAGAAAATGTGTTTCCTGCACAGGAAATGTGTCATTCTGTACAGAAAAATCCTTTGGAACACTTTGGGATGTGTGAATACAGGGAGATATATTTGTTGTTTCCCACAGCTGGAAGAAAATTGCAGTAAATGTTCATCCTTGCATGTGACAATGAAATAGCCAAGGATTTACATCCCTAGAAGAAACACACATGCAACTGGCATACACCAGAATTAGAATGATCTATCCATCCATATGATTATGTTTCCTTTCACTGAGGAGAAAGCCACATTAAACATAATGAGTGTGATAAATGAGTAACATACCTCAGATTGCGCTTTGAGAAAGATGTCTTATTGCTGAATAATGTTCACATATAACAACATGGGTTTTCTAGGGATAAATCCTCCATCCCAAATTCCTTTCTAAATTATCCTCAGAACACTGTGACATCTGTGCTCATCATGCAGTAGCAGTCAGTATTTGGCAGTATCTGAAGGATGACATGCAGTGGAAGTTGTCATTTGACAGCCATGTGGTCAACCTGGAACAATAATTGACATCTTTGTTAGTCGTGAGTCAATAATATTTGACAGAATCTGACATGATAGCATTCAATGGTATTCTCCATCATGTGAAGTTCCATGTCTTCACAACACAGAGCAACTAGCACAAGATATGAATTCCCTAGAACTGCTGCTTTTTTATATTGTAAATATAATATAATATATATAATATTGTGTGTGTGTGTGTGTATATATATATTATTGTAAACCATTTATCAGACATACTAGTGAAAATCTCAGACAAATAAGAACATGTAGTAAAGGAACTGGTGACCACTATTAATGCACTATTTTTCAAGATGTGGAACTTTTGTGGTTCACAAAATTCCTTTATTCCCAAGCTCATCTCTAGGAAATTGATGCTGAGATGCTGAAATGGACAGCAGGGAGGGACTATGCTAATGCGAAGAAAATACACTGGGTTTTGTAAAATTTAGGTCATTTCCGTACTACACTATTACAATGCTATTATTCCACTTTCAACATCCTGTTGAATTCTGCTGGGGTTTGTAGTTTACTAAGGCCAAAGAGGTCTCTGGCTGAGAATAATAAAAGCTCCTCCCTAAACTGCAAACCCCAGGATTCCACAGGGGGTTGAAAGTGGAATAATAGCACTGTAACAGCATAATGCAGAAAGGCCATATGTCTAGCTTCCCCAATTCATGCTTCTTACATTCCATGTTCCTACAGTATATGTTGGCAGTTTCAGACTTTCCTTTCACCTCTGATCACATCAACAGCTAAAAGTCCTTTCAGCACAAGTCCAGTTGTGTCATTAGCCACACTTGTAGCTGTCCTCTGCTGTATCCCAGTAATTCACTGAGGCCATTTCTGCATGACGTCGCTGAACTGCTTCTGCCAGCCGCGGTGAGCAGGTTGTGCCACTGCACAACATCATCACTGTCCTGCTGTCATCCCATTGCGAAGTATCACACTCACGCGGTATTTGAAAAATAGATAAAATCCATTTTACACCTCTCCCCCTGTGGTGCTTCCGTACTTACCCTTGTGCAGAATTGGCAGCTGCACACTTGCGACACTTCCTGCCTCAGCACAGCAATGGCAAATGCTCGGCTGCACTGCAGAAGAAGGGGCAGGACTATCCCGCTCCCTTCCACAGGGAGCGAGCAGGTGCGGAATTGCTGATGCGCTCCCTTCCAACCCAGATTTGGAATGCCACAATGTGGAGGAGTGTCATCATGCAGAAAGGGCCCGAGTGCCATCCAACCTGGGACACTCATCTTCTGGCACTATCTCTTGTTTCATTTGGGATTGTCTCATCATGGTAAAAGCCATCAAAAAGGGGTTTACCATGCCTCCTTCTACTCAATATAACAAGTGTTAGGTATGGTGCCACTTTTGTTGTGCTTGGGAGATCCTCTGCCAGTGTCACCCCCAACTACATTTGCTGCTTTGACACCTTTAGTCTGGATCCTGAGCAAAAGCCTGTCTGACATGGGAGACCCTACCATCAGCATTGCTGCCATCAGCATAGCCTCTTTCCTCCAGGAGCATACAATCCCACTCACCATGGACAGGTAGTACCATTGGTGGGCTTGTTAATTACCTTGCCCAATAATAAAATGTTGGAAACTCACTGATAATTATCTATTATGGAGGGATCCAGGGAAGCTCCCCCCACTTTTTTTCCCAACTGTACAACAGGCATGGTGGAACCCTGCCTTGTTGTCAGGAGGTATTGAGAACTCCCTTCACTCACTTGTCCAGTTCCCCTCTTGCCTTTTTAATAAGCTAAGAAGGGTGGGGCCGCTCTCTCCCTCCCTTCCTCCTCCCTTCCCTTCCTGACAATGAAACTTAGACAGAAGCAGGAAAAAAAAACCCATAGCATACATATTACTCAAGAAACAGAACAATAAATATTATAGATAACCATATTAAAAATCAATTGTTCTACCAATAAAAGAAGAGAGGAGGGGGCAAGAGAAATCAATGTTTGTGTACCGTGTTGCATGTCAAATAGATTTTTTGTTGATTGGCAGAATCAAAGGTTTTCTGCAAGTCAAAGTATTGGATGACATACTTGAGCTCCTTGGACAACACATGTGCAGGTGAAGAAAGCCACCCATACTGCAGAGGAAACTTCTGAACTCTTTTAACTCCTCTTCCTGAAAGTCATTAGTGAAAGTACAAACCCTAGTAGAAACAATTTAAGATCAATGTTAAGTAGTATAAACTATGCTTCCAATAGTTTCTTTCCCTTGTATCTCTTTTGTGGTTGCTGTTCATGCCCATCCACCTTTTTTCTAGGTAGAATTGTTTTGTTCCAAGGATGTCAGAAACGATGTTTGAAGATGACAAGTTGACCTAGTTTCTAGAGTCTCATTAAGCTCTGTGACTCTTTCTGTCTTATCAAGGATCTGGTCTATAATCAGATGCTTCACTGCAGCCAGTATGTTTTGATCAGAAGGCACCCTAAGAAAAGGAAATCCTGCTTATCTTAATTGGGGATAGGTGAGGAATCTGCTCTGGTGGATGTTTTCTGCAGACTTTGCAAAATAGCTTTCAATGTGTCTTTTTTTGAAAAATGCAAATTTGAAAAGTATGCATAGAAACGTATGTGCATTTCAGATATGTCTAAAACAGTGGCTGAGATCGTCGGACAGAACTACAGTATTGGAGATCCATTGTTGTAATGGTGTCTGATAATGTCATACCCTCCAAACCCTTACCATTTCAGCTTGATAGTGCCTCAGCTGAATAGTTTCTAAGGCACTGCACATTGGGGTGCAGGGAAATGACATCTACAGTGCTCTCCCAGTCATAAGGCATATCTAGAAAAGGCAAGTGGTGAGAAACACCTGAGGGTCCTGCCTCAGCTGCTGGTTTGAGGTGCCCTTGTTGACAGGAGAGCACTGCGAACGTCATTCCCAGCACCTTGTAAACCCTTCGGCTGAGATGCTGCCATGCTGAAACAGTAGGCTTTGTGGGTCACATTTGGTTACTAACTACTGTAAACATGAATCTCCAGCAACAACAAGATTGTAAGTCCATTTTATGATCTTTTAACTACTGAACAGGATGCCAGATGGCACTTCTGTACCATGGGTACAGAAGTTATGGCTCTCCAGATTTTTGGCACTTTAGGTTCCATCAGCCCTAGCTAGCAGTGTTGAAGAGTGCTGGTAACTGCAATGCAGCAACATTGGAGGGCCACTCCTCGCTTCGGGGGCGGGGGGAGGCTATCTGTTTTATTTCACAAATTTCCTCCAAAATTTGCACATTTGAAACACAGGCCAAAAAAAAAGTCAGATGGATTTTGTTCTATGAAAAGCCTAACAGAACAGACATATTGCTGATTTGGAGGTAGAAAAGGAGTGAAGTGCAAAAATGTGTGCTATATAGGTGTGAAGATCTTTTTTCAGAATAATACTGAACTTGAAAATGATGCTGTTGAAAACCTAATGTAGGTATGTAAAGATACAGCAGCAGAGGTAGTAACTAGAAACCACAGACAAAATGTCAGGAAGGGGTGTTATCAGGCTGTACACCCTCACATTTTGATATGGTCTAATTGGCAAAACATCTTAATTGGCATATGTGTTGGCATAAAATATAAATTATATACACTGACTGGAAGCCACGTGGAAGAAGGGACCTTTTCTGAAAAACAGGCCAAAAGGTAACCCCAGTGTGGTCAGGTCAAAAGTCCACTGAAATTAGCCAAGAAAGCCTGACTTAATGGATCTGAGCTAATCCTATCAATGCCAACCTCAGAAAACAGTAAGGTGCCTGGATGCAGAGGCCAGGACTCCTGCTGTGTGCATTTCCTACCGAGCCTGGCCCAGAAACCCCCCACTCAACTAAGACATTGAAACCAGTTGGTCCATTCCAGACCCCATTACCTGTGTTTCAACTCCCATTGTCCACTTCGCTGGGAGAGCAATCAACTCACACCCCTTCAGGGAGTAAAATACAGTATATGAGCCTTTGGTTTTGAGAAGTCAGATGCAGTCAGATGAAATGCTTGACCTCACTATGTTGCTCTGAATCCTGATCTTGCCTGCCCTTAGACAGAAGTCTAAGTCACATTTCAACTTCTTCACTACCCTTCTGGACTGGTACTTGTAAATCCCCCAAAACCCCTCAGCCTCTCTCTCTATAATTTTTCCTCCCTTTCTCCTTCAGTTAGCTCTTGTGTGAATGTGTGATTGTGTATATCTTGTGTGCATGCATGAGTGATTTCCCCTCAATAAAACATATTTTTAGCTTACATTTGAATCTCTAGCTGGTTTTTTCCCTGCATGAACCCATAAACATTGATAGCAAGATCTTGCTAAGTTGCCCCCCTCTCGTTAGCCTCCTGATTTTGAGCTAATTAATCCCCCATCTTTGCAGGGAGGTACTGGCATTGTGGGTTGGCCCTTGTGACACCTACGTTTTGGGATAACAGGGGTAGGCATGCATGCATGTGCGTGTGTCTGCCTTCAAGTCACCTGTTGACTTATGGCAATCGCATTAATTTCATGGGGTTTTCTTAGGCAAGGAATACTCAGAGAACGTTTTGCCAGTACCTTCCTCTGCAATACAGCCCGTAGCACCTGGTATTCATTGGCAGACTCTCATAAAAGTACTAGCCAGGGCTTATTCATGCTTAATTTCCAAGATCAGATGAGCATTTAAGCTAATATATATATGTGTGTGAGAGGGAGGATTTCTGCATTTCTACAATGAACATTTAAACCTTTTCTTTAGAGGGAAAAAACAGTCACCTCCTGGCAAGATTTTTTTTTAAGTGGATCTTTCTCAGTGAGCATCCAGTAGTGTGGAACCTTGTGCAGTTGGTTCATAGACTGCTGTGAGGCCCTGTGTCACATCCCTTCTGAGGCTTGGGTAGTCAGGAAGGCTCACAGTCTAGTTCGGGGAGAATCCTCAGCGTACCCTTATATATCTTCCTTGTACTGAGGGCATAACCTTTCCTTCAACCTCAGCCTCTGGGGATAGCTCTTTTATAGTAACCTTTGTTCCTGAGTCATACAGAAGCATGAGGTGAAGTTTCAGAAAGCCTTGGTCCTTAGTTGCCTACAGGCCCTTGATGATAAAACAGGTCTCTGTATGAGGGAATATTTTAGCCTCTGTATCCTGTCCAGTGATCCTACTGTCCAAGAACAATAGAGTTATTTGAATTGTTCTCACTTTGTCTTACTTGTCATGGCTTCCCTCTGCTTGATATGGAATTGAACCGTCTTGTGGATAGTAGTGTGAGAGATCACCTTCTCTGGGCTTTCAGATGAGACAGGACACTCTTGGCTTCTTAGTCCATCAAGGTATATCAAAAGGAACTTCTTGAGTCTTTAGCAGGGGGAAGAAGTTAAACCTTTCCCTCAGATGTGGGTAGCTCCTTTTCTGCATTGGAGAGGACTTCACATGGCTTCTGAGTACCAGAGAGTTATACAAAAGCATGTAAAAGTGACGTGTTTCGTTGGCCACCAGACCATCTGATGAATAGGGACTCCTCATTAGTAGGATACAGTCTGGAAAAGTATTCCTCGAATCCTGTTTTTCCACCTCTGAAGACCTCTGACATTTTCTCAAATTTCCCTCAGGGCCCTCTTGGCATGATATTCCTGAGAACTTCCCCAAGCAACATGCAGACATGACATCTTGCCTCCCCGCAAACTTCCCAACTTCCCTTCTCTTAGTAGACTTTTGACTGAAAGTGGCAATGAGAATGGATGTATGATTTCTGAGGGCCTTTCACATGGCAAATTTTGATTCTACTTTAACTGCCATGGTTTCATCTTGTGTAATCCTGGGTTTTGCGATTTGCTGAGGGACACAATAAGATATCTGGCTGAGAATTCTCAATTGTTGTTTTTGTTGTTGTGTGACTTAAAGTTATTTCTGACTTATGGCAACCCTCAGGCAAACATATCACAGGGTTTTCTGGGCTGAGAGGGTGTGACATGCCCAGGTTAACCCAATGGCTTTCCATGGCTCAGCAGGGAATCAAACCCTGGTTGCCAGGGTCATAGTCCAGTGCTCAAGACACTACAGCATGCAGAATTCTAATTACCTCTCCCTAAATTTCAGATCCCAGGAATCCATAGGATGAAAGTCAAAGAGGAATCATAGTGCTACAGTTGTGTAGTGTGAACATGCACTTACTGTTTTGCTGCAATGTGGCTGTGAGGGTATGTGGGTTGGAGTGAAAAGCAGCAACTGTCTCTCATGCTGTTGTCCATCCTGGTATCATTTCCTTACTGTCTTTCATCATGTACGGCTGTTATTGGATCTGCAACTGTGCTCTGGTGAGGCTGTAACTATGGAAGGAGGGGTCAACATGAGAGCATTGTTCCTCTGATAAGAATTGATGCCCCTCCCATTAAATTTTCTTTCTGTCCTCAATTTTCTAGCCTTGGAACATTTTCAGACTTCAGTATTTAGAAACAGAGCTTAGATGCCCAAAGAAAGGGGGTAGATAAGAGAATGTAAAGATAACAAATAGAAGAGTTCTAGGTGTGAATGGCTTGCAGTGAAAGCCGTTCACACCTAGAACTCTTCTATTTGCTGTCTGCCCCCTTTCTTTGGACACCTAAGCTCTGTGAGGCTAGAAATTTGTAAACTGAGGGGAAATTTAACTTTGGCAAGCAGAACTCTTATGGAGGAACATGCCCAAAGAAGGGTGATCAAAATGGTAAAAAGCCTGGAAACCATGCCCTATGAGGAGTGGCTTAGGAAGCTGGGTATGTTTAGTCTGCAGAAGAGAAGGTTAAAGGGGGACATGATAACCATGTTTACCATATTTGAAAGGATGTCATATGGAAGATGGAGCATGCTTCTGCTGCTTCAGGGACTAGGACATGGAGCAATGGCTTTAAACCTCTAGGAAAAAGAAAGATTCCACCTGAACATTAGGAAGAATTTGCTGACAATAAGAGGAATTCAACATGGAATGTGCTGCCTTGGCTTGGCTCCTTTTTTTGGAGGTTTTTAAACAGAGGCTGGATGGCCATCTCTCAGGAGTGCTTTGATTGTGTATTCCTGCATGGAATTGTGTTGGACTGGATGACCCTTGTGGTCTTTTCCAACACCAACATTTTGATTCAGTGCCCCCATTTTGTCACCCACCCTGTAGTAATACCTGTGAAACTCAGACTCAGAGCCGTTGATTATTGGGATAACCTCTCTATACTGCTTCCCAGACTTCTATAGTACCTGATCATCTAACTCATCACTGCCCACCCCTCCTACCCCTGGTGGTGAGACTGCATGTAACTTTTGGTTCTTTGGCTGATCCTCCAAGTAGATTTTGAAACAGCTTTCTGACTGTGATTCCAATACTAACCTTTTCTAGCTTGACCTTTATTAAGGTCTAAGATCTGAAGCAGGACAGCTGTCCCATTCCAGCAGAGAATTGAAAGAACAGGCCTCTGCTCTTCAGACATAAAACAGGCTGCAATTGAAATGATAGAATTGGGCTTTGTTTAGCTTTTTTTTAAAAAATCCCTCTTTGTGTGTGAACAGAGAGAATTTTCATTTCCTATATAAATTTCACAGCTCTTGTAGACTTCACCTCTCTATCTTAAATGGTAGTTTATTAAGATTAAGTGCTTTCTTATGTAGATGTATTGAAAGGACCTTTGATTTGGTTTAAATTAAATTTGATTCAATTAAAAGGTAAGGGAGATTGAAGCACTTCTGTGAAAGGAAAATGAAAAATGGGCTCTTGGAAAGAGAACCGGAGATTCGGGAGGCACAAAATCAGAAGGCTGTGATCAAGTGAGATAAACGGGATAGCAAAGAACTTGTTTGAGAAATGGAGTAACAGGAAAATTACCAGCAATAGAGCAGAGCCTCGTGGTCTTTGGAGACTTCTTCTGACTGCAGTTGATTTCTGGCTAATACTCAAAGGATCCATCCAAGAATCCTTATTCATTCTCACCCTAGTGAAAGGTGAATGATGATCAGAACAAACAAACAATGGTTATAATTGTGATGATTGTCACATGGCTTCCATGATGCTTAACAGGATACAGGAAGGCAGGTCCCAGTCCTGAGATGACAATCCAAAATTTGACACAGAGGAAGGAGAAAAAAATGTGGAAGCTGTAATGAGAAAGGGAAGGAATATGTGATTGTTTCAGTTACGTATGCTTAGCTTTACATATTTAGGATTAATTGAGTGATTGAATAAAAGCCTCCATAGGAAAGGTAAGCTTTGAGGAATGATTTGAAGTAATAGCAAGCAATAGCAATAGCATGTGTATTTCTATACCACTTATCAGCTAAGTGCTCTCTAAGCGGTTTACAGTGTGTTAGCTAATTGCCCCCAACAAGCTGGGTGCTCATTTTACCAACCTGCGGAAGGATGAAAGGCTGAGTCAACCTGAAGCCCTGCAGGATCGAACTCACAACCTTGTGGCTGCAGTACCAGCATTTAACCACTGCACCACCAGTAATGCTAGAGCACAGGAGAGAAAGGTATGGTGTGAAGGAGGCAGACTGGCATATAAGCAGCCAATCATAGCTCATAGTGGCTGTGAAAGGAGGCTGTGGGGAAATAGATTGTATCAAGGGGGAGAGGCTTGCCTCAGAGATATTACAACAGGGTGTGAGAGACAGGGGCCATTTTCGCACTAGACTGTTATAGTGTATGATTCCACTTTCAACATCCTATGGAATCCTGGGGTTTGCAGTTTAGGGAGGAGCCTTAGAGGCACTACAACAGTCTAGTGAGGAAATGGCTAGGGTCTCAAGCAGATAGGATTTTTGAATTGGCATGGACATGTTGAAGTTGACGGAGAGGCCCTTAAGCTGATGAGAGACAGAATGGTTGATTGGAACTGCCTATGATTTTGGGGAGCTTTGTATATAGGTTATTGGAGATTATTATATGCTTCTACTGCATTTAATAAACCATTTCCTGTTATTGTTTTTAAACCTGTCCCTGCCACTCTATTGAGCCTGAATTAAAAGTCATTCAGGTCACACATGTGAAAACTAAAGAACAGAGTCACAAGTTCACAGTTCGGGGTTACCCTGAGGCCCAGCAACCCAGTCCAGCAAGGGAGTAATTGGGGAAACAAGGCCAGGGTGAGTTTCAGGATTCCTAGGGAGTGGAGTTTTAGGACCAGCCTGGGTAAAGGGATCCGTCACATGCTGAGGCATGGGGACAAAGGTGAGAAGATTAAGAGAATTGCTCTTTAGATGCAGTTCCAAGTATGTCTTAATGTCCTGCTGATGTGGAATGATTGTACTGTAGATATGGGCTGGATCTCATCATGGTATTTATATCTTTTTGAGTGGACTTGCATGGGAAAGAGAATTAGTGCCAATATTCAACTAAGGTCTGCCATGATATTACATCATATAGATGTAATGGTAACCAGTGAAGTGACTGATGTGTGATAGCCCCATGGGCAGTGAGCACTGCTGAGCATCAGGACACTCCCAACGCATATCCAGACACCAGCTAGGAAGTGCCAGAACACAACAGGATGCCCAATGTGCCTCAGAAGTCCCCAGTCCATATGAAAAGTGTCCAATGCTCATCAGGAGTGCACAATGTATATTGGAGACACCCAGTGTTCATCACAACACTCTTGCAGATGTCCAGATGCACCTCCTCACAATTCACTATCAGAGTTTTGTTGTATTTCTTCAACATAGCTATGGATCCATAATATTATCAAATGTAGAAGTCAAGTCTCAGCCATAGCTTTCTAGGGTTGTAAATCTCTCCAAAGGTGAAAAATGTCAAAGGTTTTCTCCCCTCTGCATGAGGTTATGAGAGTTTCGGAACATTTGGATGATTTTTTTGCATTTCAGAACTTCTGAACTAAATTTTTGTAAAAGTGTTCCCCCCCGTATTGTTACAATCAATATTGATTGATTGACTGGTATTTGCAAAAAGTTTTCATTCTCACAAAGAGTAAAAAATCTAATAGCATTTGGCAGTGTTTTCTGATGGGCCATCTCAGCCTCTCAAGACATCAATGTTGAGTAAATTTGCAAGGTTTCCTTACTATCTTCTAGTTGGATAGTGAATAGCACAAAATGATCACTATACTGCTTGATGAATACCTCTTCAGTCTTTTGGATGAATTAGTAAAATTAAGGAAAATAGGTTTAGTTTTTTTACTCTGATTAAGACTGTACATATTTACACTCATGTTTTAAAATACTGTTTTCAATTCAAGTCTTCTGTGGCAAAACTTTGTAAAAGCTTTAAAAGGAAACATCAATATATAGTTTTTTAATTCTTTCATTTTGATTTCTAATACATTGTTTTTTAAAAAAAAAAAACAATATGAAAGATAGATGAGATGTTTCCACATTGTACAATTCTAGCAGTTTGACACCGCTTTAACTGTCATGGCTCTATCCTGTGAAATCTTGGGAATTTTTGGATTTGTAGTTTGCTAAGGGACTTAGGATTCTCTGCCAGAGAGCTGAGTGCTAAGAAGTACTGCAGAACTATTCAGCAAACTACAGAGAAGTCTGTGTGCCCTCATTATACTAAAAATCACTGGTTTCCATAGGATGGAGCCATGGGAGTTAAAGTGGTATCAAACTGCTACAGTTATGTAGTGAGGATACACCCTGAGAGAAGAAAAGTATCCACTCTTCCAATGGAAGCAATGGGGGGGGGATTACAAATATGCAGATTGATCATATGTACCAGAATCCTCGATCAGCTACTTGTTATGTATACTTAACTTAGGCCATTTCTGCACTGTACCTCCTTCTGTTGTCCTCCTGTTGTGGTCCCAGCAGTACCTTCGTCGGGAAGGAAGCATGTTGGGAATGCTTCCCTCTGCACCTAGCCGTCTCTCTGTGGAAGGGAACATGAATGACATGCACCCTCCCTCCACAGTGCGGCTGGTCTCTTTCCCATGCTAAGCTGGGGAAGGAAGCGCCTCCATCATGCTTCTGTCCCTTCCGCATGGTTGGGGAGGATAGGAGCATCGTGCTACTGTGGGCACTTAACAGATTTATTCAGTTAAGCAAATACGCTGTGATCATGACTGGTGGGGATGGGATGGCAACGAGACTGCACCAACAAAAGCACAACCCACGGACTGCTGGCATTGCGTCCCAAACCTGGGACTGTGATGCCATGTGGAAATGGCCCTGCCCTTGCAAACCTGACGAAAGCATCATTCAGCCACATTCTAATAGCCATCAGAATGGGTCTCCTTCTCCCCCCACATTGTTGATGTCGAGTAAATTAGGTTTGGGGATAGAGTTACAATTGTGGCAATAATGTCACAATCATGACCAAGTATCAATCACAAATCTATAGAAACATAGAATCATAGAGTTGGAGGAGACCCCAGGGGCCATACAGTTCAACCCCCTGCCATGCAGGAACCCACATCAAAGCACTCCCAACAGATAGCCATCCAGCTTCTGCTTAAAAACCTCCAAGGAAGGAGACTCCACCACACTCCGAGGCAGCATAAACAGCATAAACTAGGGCCCCCTTTGCATCTTACCTGGTCGCTGGCTTCACATGGGGATCGCGCAAAAAGCTTCATCCAGGAGGCACTTGTATTCCCTCTGCTTCCCCATGCTGGCTGGAAGGAAGCGTGAGGGCTCCGCCCCTTTCTTCCACAGTGCAGCAGGTTATTTTGCCAGGCTGCACTGGGGGAGGAAGTGCAATGCCCATGCATCCGGAGGCTCCGCACACAAAGTAAGTGTGGGTGGGACCCGGGAGCCCGGGAGCAAAACATGATTGTGCATCATTTTTGGCAACAAGCTGAAAATGATATAATGCGTAATCACCGCCTACTGGCCTCGGGAGCATTGCGTGATTGCAAGGATGTCCTTGCAATCCCACAGTGCTCCCGAGGCCATTTCGCAACAGGACTGGCATGCGAAAAGGGCCTAAGTATTGTATTGTATTTTATTTATAATTGCTATTTAGTAGTGATTGTGACATTCTTGCCACAGTTGTAACTCCCTTCCCACACCTACTTTACTGGGCATCATCTGCTTAGGGAGAATGAAATCCATTCTTCTGGCAGTCAGAGCATGAGCGAATGACATTTCCATCAGGTTCAGGTTGTGGTTGGGCCAGGAGAGCTTAGTTGATACAGGCTTGTGGCCGCACAGATAACTATTTTGAAGCAACCCCTGCCCCAAAATATTATGGGACTTATACCCTAGTTAAGCATGGTTAGGTATTTATAATGTGTGCATTGACTACCTTAGATGCCACTAAACTGATTTAGATAAGTTTATTTATGGAACAGTTGTTTTGTGCTTTGAAAGCAATGTATTGTCAAGGGTTGGTTGGAAAAATCACATTACCAAAGATTTTTAACTAATGTATCCAATTCACAAAACTGTTAATGATAGTGAATATGTGTCTTTTTGGTTTCCTGTTATCGGTAGGAAATGATAGGAGACAAATTCATTCCCTCCTCCCTTCCTTCAATTACAGGGAAGGAAATGCATGTGCTTTAAAATGTGTGCATTTGATAATTGAACATAAACAAGATTTAGTCAATGGGGGACACAGATACAGAAAGAAATCTATAGAGGAAAATGGCATACCAAAGTTCCAAGTTGTGCCACCTGATACAGAGCTTGGGCAAAATGAGAATTTCTTTATTACATGATTTAGTTTATTTCAGAAAAAAACATATATTGCTTTTTATTTTAAAAGACTTACAGTAAGAACAAATACGATGAATTGAGTGGCTAAAGAGCTTCAAACTTTAATGAAAATAGAGGCTACTGTTCAGGATCAGACTTGTACCTAGTCACAACTGTGGCACTGCTGCTGTGAGTGTGACTGCTCCCCTGACTTTCTTGACTGGGCATCAGTCACACGGGGAGAAAGGGGTCTCCTCTGTTGGGAGTTAGAAGACTGGCAGGAGATGTTTCTGTCACCACTCTCCCTCCAGCTGGTGAGCCTACAATGATGAGAAGCAGGACCATCACAGCACTTCCTTTTCACAGTCTTGCTGGCTGGTGGGAGGGAGGCAGAATACACTTGGTTAACCTATTTAATACACCTCATTAACTTATTTGGGTTTCAGTCCTATGCATACTTTCCTGGTAGTAAGCCACACTGAATATGGTAATAATTGCTTTTCTATAAACCTGCAGAGGATTGTGTAGTAAATGTTACCTCCCTAGTGTAATAAAATGGCACAGCCAGTAGGGCTAAGATCATACAGATGTAGCCACAATGACAAAGCTTCAGTGTTGCAGCTGGGTCTCCCAATGCTACTCCCCAAAACTGCCTTTGAAACCCAGGCAGTCCCCACACAGAAGGATTTTCAAGATGCTGAAGAGCCAGGGAACTAAGTGGTGTTGGTCTAGCTCTCTCCTGGCAGTGAGGCACTGCCCCTGCTTGTAGCATCATGTCTCATGACTGGAAGAGGGCTTGATGCATGATAGCTCAGTGGCCTGCTCTTCAATGCCCCAGAAATCCTTCTTGCTTCAAAAGTAGTTTTTGGAGGGAGTTGTTGCAATGGTGCAATGACCAGAAACATGAATTCCAATCATTATAATGTCATATGTCTGGCTTATGGCCCCAGAAGTACAGAGCATAATACCAGACTAGATATTTATGACTCTGCTCACCAAATATATTATGTAGGGTCATCTCTTCTTAGGCCCTTCCAAGGGTTGGATGGATCTTTTCACCTAAACCAGGAGTGGGCAAACTACAGCCCTCCAGAAGTTGTTGGACAAGAATGCCAATCTGCCTGAGCCACCTTAAGAAATGGTGAAGGATTCTGGGAGTTGCAGTTCAAAAACATCTGGAGGGGTGCATGACCTCTGGTCTACATCCACACTGCCCTGAACACACCTGATCTCATCTGATTTTAGAAGCTAAGCAGCTTGGACCTGTTTGATACTTGAATGTGAGATCACCAGAGAATATTATGAATCTCCAAGTAAAACTAGGACCAGAATCCTACCTAAAGTACTGGAGGGCTGATGTGAGGCAATGTTAGAAATACTGGACCTGATGGATCAATGGTTTGGCTCAGTATAAGGCAGCTTCCTCTATTCAAAACATTTTTCAAAAGAATGAGTGAGGGGAAAATGTGGAGACAGGGTTGGGGCCCAGTACAATTTTCTTGTGCTGTTCAGACCCAATTTTGTTCACCCTCTTTGCATTCGGCATGGAGGTCGGAAGAGAGCATACCTATACATCTGATGGAACATAATTAGAATCTCCTCTTCTGACCTTGCTGCTTCAGACAGCAGTTGGAAATCAGTGTGTATGGGGATATAGGGACAGGGTACATGACCCCTTCCCATCCCTATCTCTCCATTGTGCCCTTGTATTCTTTGGGATGCATGAAAAAGTCTCCAGTTTAAACTCTATGTGCAGCAGTTGTATATATTTCTTGTTTCAGTGCCTGTAGCAGCTACATGGATGACCTATTATGATACAATAACTTTCGTACCATAGAGAGAATTCCTGTTTAGGGTGCACATTGCAGATAAATTGCCCTCAGGGATGAACAGAGGCAGGGGGATGTCCTAGAAACTGTTGAAAGATAGCATTCTTTTTTAACCATCCTCTCCCTCCCTTCTTTCCTTCAACAATGTACGTAAACAAATGAATATTCAAGCATATCCAAAGGATGTGTGTTGTCAATTAGAATGAATGTGCATGTGTAGGCGCACTCTTCCTCTCCTCTAGTTTATGCAATCCTTGACAAGATGGAACACAACAGTTCATCTCGGTTGTGTCGGCGCTGCTGAATGCAAACTGTCACTGCCAATGCCGACATAAAATAAAAGTACAAAGAGCAGCCATTTGCGAAAAACAAAGAAAATGGGATGACTGGGGAGACAGTAATGTAACACGGAACCTTTCCACCCTGGGTTCGCCACTTCGTACAAATGATCGTCGGCTGACCTGTGTGGAATGAGTTGGTGAATTCAGTTCAGTTCCTTGACAACAGTCATTCACATCACCAAGAATTCCACACAGCTGGCATCACTTCAGGCAGCTGTAATCATCTCCTCACAGCCTGATGCCGTTGCGCCTTTAAAAAAAGTGATAAGAATTGGAATAGGTTGGTAACAGAGCATATGGATGCCAGCGGAAGTCTGAAACAACTGTATGCTTGAATCTGTGACTAAGACATGATTTCCATTTCTGTGGATTCTTTCCCATAATGCTCTGTCCCCAAAAGTGATTAGGATCATGTGATAGGAGGATGTCAGGTGAACGATCAGTAGTCAAGCAGCTTTTATGTGCAGGTATGCATGCGTGCAGGTATGCATGTGTGCACATGTGCTGCATGGAAGGAAAAGTGAAAGCAGGACATATATATTCCTGGGGTGCAGTGAAAACGTGTGTGTGTACATGTTCAGTGTAGGGATATAATTCTTTGTTAATGTTCTTCTTGAAGGAAAGAGTGAGTATGTTTAGCAATTTTCTTCTCACTATTTACAGTTTTAATAGTGCTGAATCTGTGCAGAGATATTATTTTCAGCTTAGAAAAATCCTGTTTCCTGCTTAGAAAATGCTGTCTTCTGCACAAAATATCTATGTGTGAAGTTTGTGTGGAATTAGTCCTGAACAGCAAAGGTTCTTGTCAGTTCACAATTCTTCTTGTTAGGATTTCTTGACCTTCAAGGAATTTATTTTTGACCATTTTTTTCTGAAAGTAATTGAAGGGTTTTCCCATCCCTAGCTGTTTGTCCTGAGAACAGATCAGAGAGTTCTCTATCCTGCCACGTCTTCTTCCTTTACAATAAACTAGGTTGAAATAGTAAGGGCAACACTGCTAGACTAGTGACCTAACCCATACAATTTACTACAGCCACCCTGTGGAAAGGCCTGTTTCATATAGCAATTCAGGCACAGCTTTGGAACTTAAGCATGGTAACAAGTAAGGTTTGAATAAATTTTGTCCTCGGCTGCCAAAAGTATAGATGATAGGATCACATCTGGGGCAAGACATGATATTGAAGCCAGTTTCTCTGAGTCAGACGGGCAGACTATATTATGGGCAAACTATAATTATATGGATGCAAATTCTAATGATCTCTGGCATCCTGTCTAACAGTTACAAGATTGTAAATGGAACTTATGATATCATAACTGCTGGGAATTTATACATATGGTAATGAACTACCAAACATGACCCCATTCCAAACCTACCTTTCTAGTATGGCAGCACCCTGACCAAAGGGATTCTAAAATGCTGAAGATTAGAGCACTGGGAAACCCCATCTGCAGCTCTGTGCTGGTCATGGAGATCCATGGGACAAGCAGTTGTGGCAAGACCTCAAGGGGTCTTTCCAGTTGCCTATTCCCAAGGTACTCCACATCCAGGAGAACAGTACAAATATCATTTCCCATTGCCCTGATCTCCAGTGCCAAAGAAACATTTCAGCTGGGGGTGATATGAGGCTGCAAAGGTAGTTTGGGGTATGTGTGGCATCATCAGATGTAACAACATCAATGCAGCCCTGTCATCATAGTTACGTTGGCAATATAGAATCTCAGCCGCCATTTTTGAAGGGAGTTATTTTCAAGCAAAGAGGAATCAGAGAGGGATATTTACCTCTTTCCTTGCCTGGTGCAGCTCTCCAAGTAATTTCTCCTCTGTGGGACTCCAGATTTTTAATAATATTACTACCATACCAATCATGTGACTTGGAACACTATAGGAGAGAAGTCACTTGGGAAGGGTGAAATAACAGATAGAGTAGAAAAGAGCTTAAGACTAGTTTCAGATCAAGGAATTGCTCAGAGGCTGTGTGCCTAACTCTGTTCCATCTCCAAGCTTTGAACTCATCTACTCTGTACATATGCAAGTGTGTGGACAAACACTCACTCACTCTTCCTAGGCAGGCCTCTTCACATGAAGGCTAAGAGTGTCAGGGGATAGATGGGAGCACATACAAACCTTGACTCCAGCATCCCTTTTTGGTCTTTCCTTCTTCCCATACCAAAAGGCTGTTCCATCTGCTTGCATGAAATAGAATAGAATCATAGAACCATAGAGTTGGTAGGAGCTTTGTGGGCCATGGAATCCAACCCCTTGCTCAGCGTGGGATCTCCAGCTAAAGCATCCCCAGCAGTTAGCTGTCCAGCTTCATTTTGAAGACATCCAGAGAAGGAGACTCCACCGCCTGTCTAGACAATTGGCTCCATTGCCAAATAGTTTTTACTGTCAAGAAGTTCCTTCTAATGTTCAATTGATATCTACCCTTCTGTGATTTAAAACCATTAGATCTGGTCTACTTTCTGGGGCAGTAGAGAACAGGTCTGTCCCTTCCTCTCTGTGATAGCACTTGGGGAATTTAAAGTGCAATCATGTCACCCTTCACTTTTCTCCTCATCAGGGTGACCATGCCTATGTCCTTCAACCTTTCCTCCTGGGTTTATTCTCCATACCTTTTATCTTCCTTGTGGTTCATCTCTGAATCCTTTCCAACTTCCCTGCATCCTTCTTAAAATGAAGCACCCAGAACTGAACACACTACTTTTCCAAATGAGTCCTGAACAATGCAGAATGTAGCTTCTGTTAATGCAAGAACTGTGCTTCTGTTAATGCAGGCCAAAATAGCATCCATCTTCTTTGCTGCAGCTTCACACTGCTGCCTTATATTCAACTTGTGATCACCAATAATCCCAATGACCTTTCCACAGGTAGTACCACTGAGTCATGTATCCCATCGTCCTATACCTGTGCATTTGGTTTTTGTGGCCTAAATGTAGAATTTTGCATTTGTCTCTACTGAATTTCATTGCATTAAATTCTGCCTAATTTTTTAGCTTACCTAGGTCCTTTTGGATTCTGTTCCTATCTTCCAATGTGTTAGAAACCCCTCCCAGGCCATTTCTGCACTAGACTGTTATAGTGCTATTATTCCACTTTCAACATCTTATGGAATCCTGGGGTTTGCAGTTTAGGGAGGAGCCTTTGAATCCCCTTCCTAAACTGCAAACCCCAAGATTCCATAGGATGTTGGAAGTGGAATAATAGCACTATAACTCTCCACTGGGGAAATGGCCCCAGTTTTGTATCATCGACAAACTTAATGAGGATTTCTTCCACCCTGTGATCTAAGCCATTGATAAAAATGTTGAAAAGTACTGTTAAAGAGTAAGAAGCTTTTACACAGTTGAAACCCTGTTTCAGCAGCTGTGTGAAGGTGACATATGCATATTCAGAGCTGCATGTATACATTTTCTTCATAAAATAGAGGAATTTGATTGGACCACACTTTCTTCCTCCCACCGAGCCTCTGGTTATTAATGGAGTCATTAATTGCAGTAAGGTGTAGATAATTCATACAGCAGAAATGTTTTGTTTCTCCTAGGAGACTGTAAGGTATAGATTTCCTTGTCTTATGAATAAGTACAAGAGCTGTGGGTTAATGTTGATCCTATCAGCATCACGTAGAAGTAAGTTTCAGGAACAACCACAGCACTGTGTGTCTGATGATGTGGCATCTAAGTTTATTGAACTATGAATTTATTATGCTTCTGGGGACTAGAACCCTTTGCTGTTTTCACTACAGCAACACCATGTGATTTTCACATCCTTAGTTCTGTAAGCCCTGAATACTTTTTTTTCCCCAAATGAATCATAACTGAAATTTGTTTTCTTCCTTTGGGAGTAAGTCAAAATATTTCAAGAGATATTCTCTTTTATTAACTTGCATCCATTTTTACTTTTTGGCTTAACTGTATGTGAATTATGAAATTGGTAATTTAGTTATTGCCTCTATCTATTTTAATGGTAGCTATAATAAAAAACAGATATTAAAAAAGTAAGCTAACTAAAGAGTAGGCCATCAAGGTCTCCTACAAATATATTCTCTGCAGGTTTGTCAGTGTCCACAGTACAATAGGCCTTTCAAAATATTTCCAAAGATCACTCTAAAGATGCAAGTTAACGTCAGGCACTAAGTGGTAGATATTTTTAATCACCCAGATGCTATGAGGCTTGAATTAGGGCTATAAATCTCCAAGAAAGTAATTTTAGCAATGTTCTTCCTGCTGTGATAAAGTCTTTGAAAACCACACCGTTTTTGAAGCATATTTACAATTTTCAGTTTATTCTGTACCTGTGACCTTTGTGCAGCAAACAGCATTTGCTGTGCAGAAAACAATGTTTCTCCATAGAAAAGCTATTTTCCAAGCAGAAAATGTTTTCTGCACAAATTTTGTGCAGAATACGTCCCAAACTGTGATGATTTTCATCAGTCGAGGATTCTTCTCATTAAGGTTTCTGAGTACTCAAAAAGAAAAAAGAAAAAAAGAGCACTTGATAATTTTTGAATATTTTTGAATATTCTTTCCATTCCTAACTTGAGCTCACTGATGGCTTTGACCAAATAAAGGAATTTTAAGATTATTTTCTAGATCATAAAAATACCTTCAACAGTGTTATCTGGGCATTACAAATATTCTCCAATAATTAAATGAAAAATTTCCAGGAGAGGGAAACTGTAGACCTAGGAGGACTTCAGGAAAACATTTTCCCCAGGCACTTCTGCCTGTTGAGCTATTTTTCTTTTGTATCATAAGGAATCATCATTAAAATGCTCCCCAAATAGTACTGTCCATTCTGGTACCTCAGCATTGTATAATTTCTTTCTGCTTCATTGGTGGATCAATTCCCTGTATGGATGACATGCCCAAAAAGTTTCCCAGTTTGGGTTGGCCTGATCTTAATCATCTTTGTTATCCCATTTCATCTTTTCACCTCCTTTTAAAATGTCCTCCTTTTGTCCTCAGATTGCTTCATTTGGTACAAACAGAGTTGAAAAGTAGTATGTACTCAGTTAAATCAGCACTGGAGACAAGAGAAGAGAGGGCATAGCCTTGTCCTTCCCAGTAGGCTCCAACAAAAGCAAATTGCTGTGGCCAGTCCTAGTTTATGTGTTCTTCCTCATTAATAACATTTCCTGTCTTGAGACCACACTCTGATGTTGCCCAGCCACACATATCTTTGTTATCCTCTGTGAAATGTTAAATGGTGTGGGATGAGCATATTCAAAAGGAAACCATAGGTCACCAGATTCACATCAAACATCAGTTTAGCATTCTGGAAAATGGCCAACTTCTTTTTTGTCTTCATTTAAAGGAAGGTCTGCTTCAGCTTGGGTAATGAACCTGAGCTGATATTTGATAATCTGAAAGTTTGTGCCTCCCCACAGTTATTTGGGAAATCCAGAACAGCTATATCTTTGGGGCTTTTTCAGAACTGGGTGAAAGTAGCAGGCTTAGTAGTTTGTTGCTGTAGGTTGGGATGAAGGTTGGGATCCTGTTGGACTTTTATGCCAGTGTAAAATCCTCTGCAGGAGCATTTAGACATTTTTGTCCCATGTGGAATTTTGGAGAAGCATTGCTGTGCATGTAGTATGATTAGGATTTCAGATGTAGACTCTCATGCCAATGTGCATTTAGTTGTGCATTAACTTACCTATTTGAGTGTGCATTCAGTTGTACAATGTTATGATTCAACACAAAGTTTGTGTAGCACAATCAGTGCATCACACCACATACAGAAGTTCACACTACCTGAACCTCAATGTCAGAACTCAACCAGTGTTGAATTTCAGAGGAATAGGTGAAGGGTTTTCTGCATTACCTGCTTGTACACATGTGCCGACACAAATAAACTAAGTATCGATTATTGCCTAGTATCGATTATCACAAGGGGTGCTCCTTATTTAAGGTTTGGAAAACTTGTCTGTCTTGTATGACTAGCAAGTATCCCTTGTTAGAAAGAGATGTAGCTGAGTTGAAATCGTTTCCTTTGGGATAGATAGAACAAGAGGCCCAAATATTTTGGGAGGTGTAGCCCCTTAATAAAGACAGAAATGTGCGCATCATAAAATTTATGAATGTGGACAATATGTTAATTTTACAGAGAAATACACGCTGAAGTGAACTAAAATCAATGCTTTCATTTGATATTTCAGTACTTGTTCACAGTTAATTTCAGATTCACAGCCCTAAATGTCATGAATTTTTACTGCCCCTTGTTGCTGTTTTGGAAAGCTGAGAACAGTAAAACTAACTGCACTTAGAAAGATTACTACTGAAGAAAAGGGAGTTGGGGCAAGGGTGGCATATTTTTAAAAAAATCCTCCTAATTTTATTTATTTGTCTTTTCTAGGGCTGGCATAAAATTTTCCTTGTTAGGAACCTACTCTGTGATTGGAACAGTTTTGGATCCCGTGGATACAAACCCTTTCCTCATGAGTTCAGGGATCACCCATTAACCTGTCCCCTCTCCTCTAATTCCAGATCTCTGATAAGTAAGACATGCAGATATTATTGCAGCAATGAGAAAGGCCTTCTAAAACCAGATCTTCTCTCCAAAGCTTGACCTTTCTCTCTAACCTTACAGGAGGTATACTATGGCCAATGTAATACACTCCCAGAGACTGTAGGACCGAAGCATAAATGCATGATGCAGAAATTTGGTGATTGCTTTTATGTTATGGGAACAGGATAAATTAAAAAGGAGGCTACAGATCAGTTGATTGAAAATTTTGGTGGACCTCCTTCCTCTTCAGTCTACTCCTAAAATGTTTGCTTTTATAGCAATAGGGATGGTTTATTTGCTGATAGATGTTTGCAAAATTACCTGCATTCTGGATTAGGATTGGAATGGGCTGGGCTATTACACTTCTTCCTTCTGCAATTCAAGTGAAATGCAAAATGAAAAAAAAAAGTTCATATTGCAAAAGAAGCAATAAGCAGATGCTCTCAGCAATGAAGACTTTTTTTTTTTCATTATTCAACTTTGGGGATACATTAAACATGCACTTACCTTCCTGCACTGTGTTATAGTTTTGTTGTGATTCTGTCTTAAAAATAATAAAGAGGCTATGGATAAATGCATTAGGCATTATAGAGCTGTAAAATATGCAATATATATTATTGTTAATTCATGTAGCCAGCTTACATTTTAATAGGTGCTAAGAAGCCTTTACAGTGCATGCTGTGAAGGCATATTAAAACAATACACAAAAGTAGCTTAAATCCTCACAGATGCTTCAACTTGCAATAACACAACATCCAAAGCAGATCTATAGTTCTATTTTTTGTTAATTGCTCCTATTAGGTGACTTTAGTTTTGCAGAATAATTAAACAGAGTAATAATGCTACAGTATGTCCTCCACACGCTACTTTTTAGAATGAGTTCAGATGTAAAAGAGTACTGGATATGCTTTAGAGATTGACAAATTTATCAATTTTGGTTTCTCTCCATTTCTCTTCCCCTACAAGCGACTCTTCCCCATCAGTTTGTGACTTAAAAGTAAAGGCTGTATAACAGTTCTTATGCATGTTCATGTGCATTTCTGTGCATAATTTTGTCCGATGTGTGCCTTTTAGCAATTTCCCTTTGTATCATGCTGTTTGTATGCTTTTCATTAATATCTATTTGCATGAATTTTCCCCCTGAGAATTGCCTGGCAAAATTCTGAGAGGTAACAATAGTGAACGGTGACTATTCTCAAAGTGAAATTTTGGGAGATTCATATCAAAGTGCAAAGTAAATTAAATTCTCCCCCATCCCAAATCCTACATTTTGCTTGTCACTGTTAAAAGTCATGAAGATTCTACCATGATTAAGAAAGAAAGTAGTTTTGTAGGTTTTTGCTCCTTCCCTAATAGCCTTGTGCCATGAAGACCAAATAACTTAATACATTTCTAGGTTCTGAAATGTCAGAAGTTTATGCCCCCAATAAACACTTCCATTCTGGACTAAAGAATTTTTCAATTACTTCTTGGTGAGGAAAAAAAACACACCTTGGTTGGCTAACAGGGGGTTGGATTCGGTATCTCTTTCACAAAAGGAAAAAATGGGCACCAAACAATGCAAAAGGTTAATAAGTAGGACAAATCTGAGAGAAGCTGCTTCACTCATGTAATCCCCACACAATAGTAAAGGTTAGGCAAGGAACACGCAGAGACTGTGCTTGAGAATTAATCAACCATTCAACAGAAAACAGGAACTGCCTCAATAAGAAGAATGATAGCATGAGGAGTAAGGAAAAATGAATCTTTGGGCTGGGAAATCTGCTATGGGAATATTAGAGTGAAGCTGGCAAGGTTACACTGACACTGTTTTTACCTTCCAAGACTCTTGTCATCTACAAAACCGTGTTATGACGTAATTCCTTATAGAGAACTACAGCAAGGATAGACAATCCAATGCCCTCCAGATATTCTGGACCTCAGTTCCTAACATCTCAGCTATGTTGACTGGTGCTAATAGCAGTTGTAACCCATGCTAATTTGCCTGTTCCCCAGTTACAACATGAGATTCACAGGTCAATGGGCCTGCACATGTGTAGGGAAGAGTCAAAGTGCTACATCATGTTGGCCAGTCTGTTGGAAATTGACCCTAATGAGACATGTGGAGGACCCTACAGCAGAGAAAGATGCCTGAGGATTTTGGTTCAGTTCATTTTTGGTCACATTTTGTCAAAATCTACAAGGTTTGAATATTATCAATATGAAATTGAAAGATTTGCCTTTCATGGTACCCAGAGCATCTGTCTTCTTTCATGCAAACTGATCCTTCTTTCTCAGTGATGTGAATATGTTTATATATAAATGAAATTATTTTATCCTGATCATTTGGGAATTTTTCAGGTTTCCATTTTAAATCTCTCCAATTCCTTCTCTTTAATTTTTTTCTGGGAGTATTGTGTCTTCTACTGAACTACTGTGTTACTTTGGCTCCAATACAGTATGTATTTAACTCGAAATAATACTACTAGCAGCTCATGATTAAAGTTAAGATTTAATCTCACCTCACCATTTTGGGCTACCGCTGAATCAGATATACTTAACTCAGTGGAACTGGACTTCTGAATAGACCTGCCTAGGCTTACACAGTTTGTCTTTACTAGCTCACTGCTTTTGAAGTGTGGCCAATAGTATTAATGCTAATTTGAAATAAATTTCCTCTCCTTGCCTTTCAGCTCACAAATGCCATGAAGGCTCCATACCAGAATAGCTACTTGAAGAGGTAAGTTGAGCATTTCATTTTCTGAGTTGATGTCCAGCATAGATGTGACCCGTTTCTTCTCGTTGGATATATTCAGCAGTGCAAATAGGAAGACTGTTATATCAGAAACTCAAGGTGAGAAGTTGTGCCTTAAGTCAGCTTCTGGCAATGGGAACAGACTGGTAAAAAAAATCAATATATAGATGAAATCCAATTTGTGTCATGGCCCAAATCCATTCTGATTGTTGCTGTATTCTCTAGTGTCTTTGTTCTCTTCAGAGGATAGGATCTGGCTTCTTTTTTCTTGCTTTTATGATTGCCTATAGTAAGTTGTCTGATCAAAAGTAAAGCAAATAAAGTTTTGTCCTGTCATTGTGTTAAGCTATAGGAAACTTAGAAAGTGCTGGATGGAAAGAGAGAGGAAGCTCAAGTCTCTCAGACTACAGCCTGAAGGGAAACTAGTTGCCAGAGCAAAAGCAGCCAAAGAGATAAGACAAAAAAATGTTGTCTCTGCAAAACCCCAGTCTGATCTGGAAGATCTGTGAGGTCAGGAGTGACCAGGGAAGATGCTGAATGAGTAGCCATTCCAGGAAATACAGCTCTGATTGCTTTGACCATTGCCACTCTCTTTCTTCCTCTTGCATTGCTATTTCTTTATTATTTCTTTATTTATATACCCCAACAGAGGGGTGCATCCTTGTGACTTTTAGATTCAGAAGGTAGCTAGTAAAACAGAATTCAATCCCAAATTATTTCACCCCCTGATTACTACTCTTACCAGACCCACAGTTTCATCAGGTAGGAGCTGTGAATAGCATAACCATCAGATGGCGGTCCTGAGCATACCAGAGATGTAAGATGAACTTGATTTTTGTGCAGTCACATACAAACTGAACTTTCACAGTAATGTGAAGAAAATAACTCAGTTAACCATGAGTTTTGGGGACTTCCTGGATATTCTGAACCATTCTTAGCTCTAAAGTAATGACAAAATATAGTGTGCCCTCTGTGTATGTGAGGGTTCCATTCCAGGAACCCCCATGTAAAACAATAAATGCAAAGAATAGCATCTTATTATGGTTAATGGACGTGATGTGCACACGCCTGTGGGAGTGCAAGCATGTGCCCACTGCATCTATTGAACATAATGGAATGTGATACTTCATGTGACCCCACATTTGTGTGTGTAGAGGTCACAGTAAGAAAGGGCCACTGTATGTATTTTAAGGGAAAGTGATTTTTTAAAAGATAAGATTTGCACAGATTTGAAAAAAAAATAACTACACCTGTATTCTTATTTAAATATCAGTTTCAGGATGATTTTTTGTGTTACTTCTTTGGCCATTTCCGCACTAGACTGTTATAGCGCTATTATTCCACTTGCAACATCCTATGGAATCCTGGAGTTTGCAGTTTCAGGAGGGGCCACACACTATAATAGTCTAGTGTGGAAATGGCTTTTTTCTAATCCAGGTTACCAAGTCTAAGTCCAGAAACAAACTGATCTGTCTATACTGGGCCCATACCAGGGAAGAGTACCGGTAATTACTGGACAACTTCCAAAATGCATATAGATGCAGATAAGTATTTATTGGAGTGATTAACAAATGGAACTTAATATATTAGGAAAACATTCCAGCTTTTGCTTTCTTTAGCTGCTACAAAAACAAGTTAGCACGGTATTCCATTCAGGCTGCCCCAAATGACAAGGCGAGGCCCCTTTTGTGGTCAGCCACTGAAGAAGGCAGCAGCCAAAACATTTTACTAATATATGTATAAAGTTCTGTTTGTTAATCATTCCAATATTAGTATTTAACTGCACCCTTCTGGAATCTAGAACAAACTTCACTTAGATGTTATTAGCTTGTTTTAAAATAACCTAGATAGAACTACACAGGGGAAACTATTTAGACTTATTGAATACAACTTTGTATGGAAAGCTATTCCCCTCCAAAACCATGCTGAAAATTTTTAGGGAGAGAGAGAGAAAGAGAAGGGAAGGGAGACAGGGTAAGATGTCAGTCTCTTTGTCTCTCAGGGATATACTATCTGACTTGTGGCATAGCTACCAACCATCTCTCCCCATTATTATGCACTTCAGCTGCTTTCTTCTCTGAAGAAACTGAGAAACAGGCAAAACACTCTTTAACCTCTTTCACTCCATTGTAGGTTTTGACTGCCCTGCCCTTATTATGTGCTGCTCATTCCCTTTTGCTTACATCTCACCTCACGTATGGGAGTTAGCAGCAAAACTGTCTTCAGGGTGTTTCCTCTTTACATGACTAGAAATTGCCTAGGGCAAGGGAGTTCATGCTATCTACATCTCACCGTCCCCTTGTTGGTAACCCTGCATCAGTTCAGGAGATTGGCCTCTTCGAACTGGGAACCTCTTCTATTTGTAGACTCTAGGCACAGATGAAAATTCTGCATAATCCAGGTTTTCAACTGCTTCAGGATCCTTCAAGCACAAACACGTCTTCTTATTTCACAAGTTTGACCTTCAGGTTGTAGTGGACTGAAAATGAGGGAGAGATTGTGTGTGGATAGGACTTTGGCCATGCTGTTCCTCAGTGTTGTGGAGAAAGGAAGCACATGAAGAATGTGTAAGACAGTTACTATTGGTGGTTCACATTTGCAAGAGGTGGTTTCTGTAGCCCTTTCCACACCTTACCTGGCCGCAGAGACATCCTGTGTGGGTCCTGGCATTGGCTCTGCCGCGAGTGGGGAGTGCTCCCCTCTGCACCGGCTGCCTCCATGTTCCAGGAAGCACAATGGCCATGGCTCTTCCTGCTGCAGTGCAGCCAGGTAGTTTCCCAGGAAGTCAAGCCATTGAACTTCCAGGGCCTCCGCAGACAAGGTAGGTCCATGATGGTGGCGTGGTCACCAGTCATGGACAGGGAAACCTGTCAATGATTTGCAGAGTGATTGTGCCACCTGGTGAAGGGAGAAGGATGGGACTGAGACAACGTCATGAATAAGCATCATCGTGGTCCATCTCCTGTCACTATGGCAGATTGGAAGGGTGGAGCAAAAAGGGTTCCTGAGCCTTTTGGCTATATGGGAGCATAATCTGGGAAGATATTTTCTTTAAACCACCTCTTGGAAGGGTGGATGAGGTAACATATTAACAAAATACACACACATACATATATATATTCAGCATGGAAAGAATTTGATAGGAATTGAAAGTGGGAGAAGTCAAAACTGAGTTATTTATCCAGGCCCAGGGCTTCACTGTTAAAAGTCTAGGGCCATTTCCGCACTACACTGTTATAGTGGCATTATTTCACTTTCAACCTTCTGTGGAATTCTGGGGTTTATAGTTTACTGAGGCAAAAGATCTCTCTGGCTGAGAATTCTAAATGCCCCTCCTAGGCTGTAAACCCCAGGATCCATCGGATGTTGGAAGTGAAATAATAGCACTATAACAGTGTAGTGGGGAAATGGTCTGTGGTTGGATCCTTGTATATTCAACCATAGTTGTACTGTTGAGTTGGGGGTCACCTTTTCCCCCCCGAGAGGCTTCTATCTTTAGCAGTTGTATGATAAGTAGATACAATATTGTCCTTTCCACCTTGGGAAGAGTCACATCTATTAATTAAATTCAAATGGTGCCAGTAGGGTAGTTCTGTTTTACAGCATTTTGGAAGAATTTACTAAAATTTGCTGACTTCTCTGTATTTATGATGTAAACAAATCAAGGTTTATAAAAAAAAATAACAACAGCAACATTTATTTTTTACCTGCCTCTCCCAACAAATTGGTATATAATAGTTAGAAACACAAACACCAATTAAAATACATAACCTGTTACAAGAGCATAACATCAGTTTAAAGAACATATATATTAAAAACAATCAATTTGTAAGTTCAAAATGAAAAATTTAAAAACCATCTGGATAAGCCTGCTGGAAGAGATTTCTCTTTAAGGAGCCCTGGTGGCGCAGTGGTTAAATGCCAGTACTGCAAACCACAAGGTTGTAAGTTCGATCCTACCCGGCTCCAAGGTTGACTCAGCCTTCCATCCTTTTGCAGGTCGGTAAAATGAGTACCCAGCTTGTTGGGGGCATGTATAGAAATGTTTCGAAATACATCCTTATTTGTAAGTTGTTCGCCGCCTCAATCAATATGGAGAGGCGGGATACAAATAAATAATAATAATAATAATAATAATAATAATAATAATAATAATAATAATAATTATTATTATTATTATTATTATTATTATTATTATTATTATTATTATTATTATTTAATGCTGTTTTAAACTCAGACAGTGTATCCAGCTGTTGAATTTCTTCTGGCAGGTCATTCAACAATTTGGAGGTGGCTGAAGAAAAACTCCTCTGGTTGATACCATATTTGCTGATGTATAAGATGCACCTGTGTATAAGACACATCCTATTTATGCACTGGAAAATACTATTTGCCGGCATATAAGACACACTGGTGTATAAGAGGCACCCCATTTTCAAACAGTATTTTTCAGGGAAAAAAAGTGAGTCTTATACACAAGTAAATACAGTAGTTGTCAGCCCAGCCCTGACTGGCTGAAGTAAATGTCCCCTTGAAGACCTAAATGTAGGGGGTAGATTATATGGGAGAGTATGATCCCACAGATAACCTGGGATCAAACCATATGCGCTTTTAAAATCAATCAACATTTTGTACTTTGTCTGATTTCAGTGTCACGGAAAGGACAGATTTCCTCATCCCCAGTGCTTTTGTGTTTGGCCATATTCTAAGTGCAACTAGTATTGCTCACACCTTTGCATTATTCGCATTCTGTTCTCAATATGGCACTTCTCCAAGGAATAATTGCTGAGCAGAGGAGTAAGTGTTCTTAGCAGTGGCTGTACTTGCATACTCTTCCATTCAGTTTTGCACCATTTATCCATGTTACAGTGAGAAAGCTCTGTGGTGTGTTTACTACTTCACCAACCCAGCAAACTTTTATCTTGTTAATTAGAACTTAATTGCTTCCCCCCCCCCGCCCTTATGCCTTGGCATAAACAACCTAATATATTGGTTGAGTGGGGGCAGAGGAGGCTGATAATTGCCTAACTGGAACACCTATTAAGGATCTGATCATTGTGGATGCAGAACTTTTTAAACAAAGCTTATGAATCTGAAAGTGGGCTCATTTGTTTAAGGAAAGTATGCCTGTGCTTTCAAAGGGCGGCAAAAATTAAGGAAGTATTAAGACTGCTGGTTTGTCCCCATGCTGAGATTGATCCACAAAATGGAGGCTTCTAACTCACATTTAAACATTTAAAAAAATCAGAAAGAGAGAGAAAACCCTGCATGCATAGTCTAGGTCTTGATGTTGCAGACCAATCACATTCTTCTGGTTTCCTGCTGCCCTGCTGTTACACAAGCTGCCAAGTCTGCATTACCACCTCTGTCGCCTGAAAAAGAGCTGACATCAAATGCAGAAAAAGAACAGAGCAAGAGCTTTTGACACAGTACGCATCACAAAGGCAAGGGATCACCATGGCAGCAACGTTATTAAGTATAAAGACTCTTGTTTCAGTCATCCTCATTACCCACCCACTCTCTAGTGTAATTTCCTTCTTCCTTTTAGTCTAAAGAAGGTAGCTGTATTAATGGTCCATCACAAGTCCGAGAGAAAGTGTGGATGTGTGTGTACGTATGTACCTAGGACAGGTAGATAATAGCTGGAATCTTGTTAGCAACTTCCCCTGTGTGGGTCGTTGTTATTGTTGTTGTGATCAGAATTCTCTACTGACCTTGTACAATGACCAGCTCTTGCCCAACACCTTTTACCTTCTGCAGCCCCCACAACATGGCCCTTTACTGGATGTTGGTGGGACAACAGCAGAGAACTGGATACACAGCAGTAGCATCATCCTTCTGGACTTTTGGAAAATCTCCAGGAGGACCTGGGTTCTTGTCTTCACTTAGGGTCCAGCTGTAGAACATAGTTGGAGTCTGCTGCCCCTAGGAATCACAGGAAATGGCTGTGTTGGTGGGGTGAAGTGTGTAGCAGGTAAAAAAGAGGTGTAGGGAGTAGGTGGGTCAGCTGCTCTTTCCTGCAGAACTTTACACTATGGCCTTTTATTCTTGATGCACCCAACCCGCACCGGGGATGGGAGAAGGACGGGACCCAGATGACACTTATGCAGGCAGTGCAATTGTGCCGCAAATTATTGGTGGGTTATTCCCTTCAAAGACCAGCAATCACACCACCCTTCCACCGCACACTTAACCTTGCTTGCGGAGGTCCTGGAAGCACAATGTCTGTAAAATACCTATAAATAAAATGCCGAGGCTGTCATGATTTTTGATCAAGCTTATAGGAGATTTGGTAAAATAAGGAAATAAATGTTGGGATAGGGAAATGTTGCATTTTTGTTTCAAATATTGATCAGTAGGCTCTTCTCCCATTTTAAAACTGTGTGGCCTGTGACCTGTTCTTGCCAGGACCTGGGGGTTGGTGGTGGCACAGTTCTGCGCACTGGAGGCCACTCTTCTACACTGTGCCTTTGCAAGCCCCTTTCTCTCTGCATCATTTGTGCATATGTAACACTTGGACTAGACCCTTGGACTAACATGAGGGGGCTCTTTGCAATGCAATATGGCTTGGCATGGGAGCCACCGTCTTCAGTCTTCCCGTCCTTCCTCTCTTTGGTAGCTTAGCATCCTCTCTTTTATATATGTCTTTTATGTGTCATATATGTGTTTATATATGTCTTTTGTGGAAGTCATTTTATATAAGAGCTCATATCTGAAAGGTTGCTACTATAGATGTACCTTTTCATCATTTTTTATCAACTTAGAAGGTCGGGAAGCAAGGACCTTAAAAACCAGTTAAAACCATTTAGAATAATGTAAACTATAACACCTTAAAAACCAGTTAAAACAATTTAGAATAATGTAAACCATAACACATTTTCTGTATATTGATTTGTTGTTGGAATGACACCACAGTTGTTGTCACTTGAACCTCTAAGGCAGGGTGGCCCAGGACCCTCCAAAGGGCTGATTTTCTACCATGTTTGGAGGTCCGCTGGGCCAACAATTTTTGCAATTTGTTAAAAAAAAAAAGTTTTGCTCCAGAATTCTTCACAATGTCCACTAGGGTGCATTTTCATTACATTTTATGTCCAACTACCTTTTCAGCCCAGGAGATGGATTTTCTGAACCAAAACATAGTGAAAATGGCCTCAAAAGGCTTTAGAGGTAAAACAAAACAAAACAAAATTAAAAAAAAACCCTGGAACAGGTTCAGCCCTTCTTGGACTCCTAGTAAGCTAATGTGGCTTCCTAGTTGTCCACAGTTGCCCACCATTGCTCTAAATGGAGAATATCCCATACATGAGGAGGTACAGATGAGAAAGCCCTCTCCAATGTCCTCCCACAGTGTAACACCCCCAGCAGTGGGATACAGAGGAGGTCCACTCCATTAGGCCTCAATTCTCAGGCAGACGTATAGAGGAAGTACCAAAGCCTAAACTGTTTAGGGCTTTAAATTTTATCACCAGCACTTTGAATTCAGACTGGACATGTCAACTTGTAATATACTTCTAATCTAAAGAAAGAGGTCTCCTGGGCCTACAATGACCGCAAGGATGCAAAAACACCGCAACGAAGTATGGGAAGTCATTTTGGACAAAGGGCCTTTCCACACTACACCATCATAGTGTTGTTATTCCTCTTTCAACATCCTGTGGAATTCTGGGGTTTGCAGTTTCCTGAGTCCAAAGAGCTCCCTGGCTGAGAATTCTAAAGGCCCCTCCCTAAACTGCAAACCCCAGGAGTCCATAAGATGTTGCAAGTGGAATAATAGCACTATAATAGTGTAGAGCGGAAATGGCCAAAGAAGTTCATACTTTCCATCTGTCCTGATTTAGCAAGGATAGTCCCAATTAGTCCTCTGTTTTCCCATGGTTTCAACTGCTTTTAAAACGTCCCAGTTTCTCTGTTTCTCCCATCTTTGTCCTTTGTCTTCAGATTACTTCAGTTACTGCAAATTGAGTTCAAAGTGCAAAAATCATTTACACTTAATTAACTCAGCAGGTGGTAGGGAGAGGAAGAGGTGCTTGCCATTCCCAGTAGGCTCAGGCAAAACAAACTGCTGCAACCCATCCAAGATGGTAGGTTTTCATCCTTGATAGCTTTTCCCATCTTGACCACACTCTGGTGTTGCTGGTTTTCATTTCTGAAATTTCGGAGGGCATGGAATTTCTGGGTGTGTAGGAATCCCCCAAAGGCCAAAAAGACAACCTTGATAGCTATGGCACCCAAGGGTGTGGTTTCCTCAGCCTTGCATTAGATTAATGTGTTGATCTTCCCTCCTTGTTTGTAATGCAATCTGTCTATGGGCTTGATTTCCAGATGTTTGTGACAGAAAGTGAATGAATGCAGATAGTGTTCCTGTCTTTGGCAATAAGTCAGCCTATGCAGGAGGAGGTAGGGAAAGTGGAATACACTTGAGATGGGGTTACCGTTGAAGCGTGTTTGGAAACTTCTGATGGTCCAAGGAGCTAAAGTTAAGTGAGGCTGGTTACAGAGATCATACAGTTCCAGCAGCTTCACTGTTTCCAGCCACAAAGTGCTGGTTATGATCTATAAAACCCTACACAGCTTAGGCCCAGGCTATTTAACAGCTTCCCTGTGAGCCTGTCCAGACCTTGAGATCCACAAGAGAGGCCCTTCTTTCATTCTGACCACTATCACAGGTATGATATCTGAGAACATGAGATAAGACCTTCTTTGGGCCTGCCCCTAGACTTTGGAATTCCCTCCCTAGGGAGGCTAAAGTACTCCCCTCCTTGCTGCCTTTCCGTCAGCAGGTGAAGGTTTCTTTCTTTCTTTCTTAATCAGGATGGTTTTTAGAAATTAGGTTTTTAACAAATGGACTGGTAAGAGAGTGCTATTTTAAATTGTACTGTTTTTTAAACAGTTTTTTGTCATTTTATGTGTCTGTTTTAATATTGTTAATAGCTTTTATTGACAGTACTTCTTTTTTAATTTTCTTTGTTTGTTGTTACCCTGTTGTCTCGGGGTCCTGGGAGAGGCGCCCAAATAACCAAACAACAACAACACAACTTGGGGAAAATTAGCTGGAGCACTCACTAAAACTAGCGAGAGGCAGGGTAACTAAGCAGGATCTTGCAACCCAGCGTCTACGGGGTCGGGTCAGTCAAGCAATCAGACGGTTTAAAGTAGCAAAAATGATGTTTTATTAAATACAGACAAATATCAAAGATGACACAGTCACACAGCTAACTAAAGAACTGGAAGTAGGGATTTTTGGAGGGAAAATGGGTGATACGACACCTGTCTCATAGTCCTGGAGAGGTATGAAGATTGAGTTTGTGGATATGGAGTCTCAGTACATGGGACTGAGGGGACGGCTCACCAGACACAGCGGCAGCAAGGCGGAATGGAACTCGGGAGCGAGTCTGAGGAAGGTCTCGGAATCGGGTGCTTTTATAGGGTGAATTGTGACTGCAGGCCATACCTTACTCGGTGAGAACAATGCGATTTAGGAGCGGGACAAAACTTTGGAAAGGTCAGAATTTAGCATGATTGGCTTAGTGCCGATTTAACAATAGTGTAGCCAGTATGCAAATGCGGAGCGCTTAGTACAGCTTTGTAAAGCTACCTGCTCGGGGCAGGGCGCCTTTGTTAGTATCGTGCATAAGCAAAAGGGTGTTTGCCGAAGAGGTCCCTGAAGCAACGAACCAGCTCTGTCCGGCCTGCCTAGGTGGAGAAAGCAATGTCCAGCAATTATCGGCTGCGCCTGTTTACGTGCTTGTCCTGAGGCCTCGCAAACACGTGGAGCGGGGTGGCAGAGGAAAGCCGAATGGTTTGATATCAAAACGATATCAAGTGCTATCTCCGGGTAGGCCTGGACCGCAGTAACATTGTTTTTATCCATATCGTAAACATTTTAATGTGTAAGCTGCCTTGGGTCCCAATCTTGGGGAAAAAGTGGAGTAGAAATAGAGAAGATGATAATGATGGTAGTGATGATGACAACTGATGTGCAGCTAATTCTCAGAGTCCATCACTCATCAGAGCCATCCACCATGGCCAGCTGATCAGTGATCATGGCTGCTGTAACCCAACAACATCTGGAGGGCCACAGGATCTGCTGTGCAGAGATACATTTATCCCAACCTCATTCATCCATCACCTTTTAAAAGCATACCATCTGCTTATATTTCCAGTAATATGGACATCCCCACCTCTTTTGTTCATATTACTGCAGTCCAGGTATCTTCACAGATAGAAGATGTTTCAGCAGCCAATATTGAGAGGTGCAAAATGACTTACAAAGCTGTCAAGGCTTGAATATAGAGTCAATCCTATTATCTCTATTATGGCTGCTTGCTGGGCAAATTTTCTCTTTTAGCGGCAAAGGTCTGTGTTTTCATCTCTTCCTATTGGTGTACAAAGTTCACCTGGCAACCGGTGGTGTCCAATTTTTTTCCCAGCCACTCTGGCCTTACACAAACACCACTGCTAGATAATTGACTGCCGCTCAAGCTGTGTCCTGGAGACACATAATGGAAGACAAGGTCACTTGCTTCATAGCAGCGTGTCAATCCATCTAATCCCTTCCAGCTCTGTAGCTTCCTACATGGAGAATCCAAGCACTGAATGCTTTTGCTTGAGGTGTGGAGGGTATTGCCTGCAGGAGATTTATAAGGGGCTGAGATGGAAAGATTTTGGGATAATCATATGGTTGCTTCAAGCGTACCATAATTTTCCCTGTCCCGGTGACTTCTAGCTGTGTTGCACGACATGCTGGCTGGGGTTGATGGGCACTGCAGTCCAAGGCATCTGGAGGGCACCAGATAGTTCAAGGCTGATCTTACACATCTACTATGTAATTGTCTTGTGCTCTTTTTTTAGAATGGGGATCACAATTCTATTTGTATGCCATCAGTTCAGCTGCTTCCCTTTTATAGTGTCAGATTCATCTTTCACCCTCATTTTGATTTTGTGCTTTGAGTCTTAAAACCAACAGATGCCATATATGAGTGATGTGGAGGTTGTGTGAGCGACATCTCTAGTGTGGATTTGCATATACTGAATCTAACTGGACTGGCTGATCTTTACTACAGTGGAGACAGTGTCCCCTACATCACATCTGAGGGTAGTGGGCTAGTTTGAAATGTGCATATATTTTTTTCTGTGCACACTTCTCAAATGTGTGCATTATTTTCATGCAACTTTCCTTCAACATAGAATATTGGAGCAGAAATTGCATCCCTTCTTCCCCATAGGCAGTCCAGAAGGTATGAACCAAGAAGCTGGTTTAACTTAGGGTTGCCATACCTCCAGGTTGTCCTAGTTTTACCAAGATTCTAGACTTACCACGTGGTACACATTTAGGACATCATTTGGGACACATAACAGGCTTTCATTAAAAAAAGTAATTTCTATCTCTTGTAGGAACTGATATATGAAACAAAATATGTAGATACTCTTATGTAAATTCTTCTCCAAGAAACAAGTCTGCCCCTGCCTTTCAGGCACCAAGATAGGGAAGGTGAGCAGTATGAGTGATGGAGTACAAGAAGCAAGGAGGGACACATTGCAAGAGTTCAAGGGAGGCAAGGAAATAAACGGGAAAGGAGAGCAAGGGGTGTGAGTGACAGAGTGCAAGAAGCAAGTGAATGTTGCATTGTGAATATGAGAGGCTATAGGAGGGAGGCAGTAAGAGGGAAGGAAGAAGAAGCAGTGTGGGTAGCAGAGTGCAAGAACAAAGGAGGAGCACACTGCAAAGGCACACGTTGAGGAGAGTGGGAAGTAGGAATAAAGTCTCTTTTGTTGGAGTAATTCCACATTTTTTTATTTTTTTATTTTGTCCTGGTAGTATAGTATGGGCTTTTACACTTGCCACTTATCCGTATGTCCCACTAAATGAAATGGGCATTGGAGATTTGTATTTGTATTTATTAGGGGTACCGTTTGTCTGTACAAAGCTACCCATATCAGGGAAATAAAACAACGGCTATAGGGTGAAGAGGTAGAAAGGGTACATGTTGAGAAGACAGTACAAGGATGGTGCTAAAGGGAACACATCTCCCACATTAGATTGACATTTAAAACCACACCATCAGATGTATGGATGTTGCTTTAGTTGGCAGATATTTATACACAGGCGTGGAGTGGGAGGTTGTAATTAGTGGTGTGACGGTGAATGGAAATGGGAAAAAAACAACCCACTAATATATATCATTATCGTAACTGGCGTTAACAAACAACAATTTGATGGGAACACAGACATCCTAGCATACATTATGGTGAAAAGTCAAATAGGTCAAAGAAAGTTAAACTAGGTATTTTTCTAGTTTAATTTAAATAAAAAAATTAAACTAAAAAAAGTCTAATAATAATAATAATAATAATAATAATAATAATAATAATAATAATGATGTATCTTTCCTTTCTTCCCCCTGCATCCTCCCCTGTGAGTTGGACAGCAATCACTCTCAGGGACTTCCTGTTATATTTTCATGGATCTGTTATTTGTACCGCACTAGGGATATACATACACACTTTACATGTTTCCATTCTACCTATTAATCACCGCAACAACTCTGTAAGGCAGGTTTTGCTGAGAGGTACAGGGGGCCAAAGGTCACGTGGTAAATTCTGTGACCAAGTGGAGATTCGATCTTCAGTCCTCCTTTTCCAAGTCAGTACTTTAAACATCACTCTATATTGGTTCTCTCCAATCAGTAAAAAATGCTCTGAATGTTGAAACATAGTGCCAGAAAAAAATGTAACAATTAATGTGCTGAATTTGCATAATAAGAACCCTACTTAGAGTTGAGAATGTATTCCTTATATGCTTCTGGTCTCAATATCCACTGTTAGTTTTCATCAGGAACTTCCTGTACAGTTTTGAACATTTGAAGATGTGTGAAGAAGCTACCCTTTATTTCTAGAACAACTTTCCTAAATTCTTGTGTCACGCCAGCACTTTAAATCTTTCCTCACTGCAAGTATCCTTTCTTTGCTTGATCAATAATATTGTAATAATGCTTGCCCAAAGTGGAACTGTAATACACATAACTGTGCTTGCTAGCAGTTGTCCTGTGTTTAACCCCACCTTCCTGCTCAGATTCCTCCCTTTGTCTGCTGATTGCTTAACCTCCTTTCCTCTCCCATTTTCTCCTTTTGGTTAACTCTTATGTTAAAATACAGATGCTAAGCTTTGTTGGGTAGAGACTTGACTTTTCATCTCAGAGCTGTTAAAACTAGAGCTGAGCTGGATATTTTTGCCAACTTGTTCTTTTGGAAAAGGGGGAAAAAATCAATGGGAGAGGGGAAAAAAATCCGAACACTCTCAGAAGTTGGTGATTCGTTGGGGCAAGTAGTGGTGGCAACTGCCTTGTTGTTGTTAAATTATTTTAAAATATGTCATTGTTCTTCCATGATCAAGGAAGCAATTGCTGGTATGCTAGCAGTGGAATGCTGGAGTACTGCTATGTTATGGGGAATAACCAAGCTTTTTAAAGAGGGATTGTATGTTCATTTGCGAGGAGGGGGAACTGCTCTTGTCCGATTCAACCTCTATCTGACCAGGGTTTGATTCATTGCTTGGCCATGGAGACCCACTGGGTGACCTTGTACCCAAGGTCACCCAGTGGGTCTCCATGGCCAAGCAAGGAATCAAACCCTGGTCAGATAGAGGCTGAATTCTCATTCTCAGCCCCCAGAAAACCCTGTGCTAGGTTCATCTTAGGGTTGCCATAAGTCAGAAATGACATGAAAGCAAACAACAGCAATGATTTTTTTCTCTCTCTCTGTCCTCTCCCTCTTCTCCCGTTTCTCTAAGATATGATTGATGTCTGACTTTCATAGCCTAGGAATGGCTCCATAAAAGCATAATAACATACCTGGTTCAACCACCAACAACCAAATTAATAGTGACTCCCAAGAAAGTGTGTTGGGATTATTTAATTGATTGATTGACTAATCGATTAATCAATTAACAGCATTCATGCCACCCTCATCAGCAGGAAAAATTACCATAATAGCCTTCAGATCAGTATAACAAGACAGTCGCTGACCTCAAGTTCAGAAAGACAATAAAAAAAGGATGAAGGGGTAGGGATGGAAAACAAGAACACTCAAGCACCAATGTTCACTGTTATAAAGATTTTAGAAGAAGTGGTTTTAATGCTAGTTACATCTGCATAGTTTATAATGGTAGGCAATCTACCCTCTGCTTGATTCCAGCAGTCACTACAGCCTTAAAAATGTGTATAGAGGTAAGTTTCCTTAGTCGTACACAAAAGGTAACTGATATTTAGGCATTGAATAATAGTGTATGTTTGTGTGTTTGAAGAAACATTTTTTCTGATCATGTGCTCAAACTTGTTTTCTGCTCTAAGAATGATTGCCATAAAGAAATACACACATTTCAGTGGCATTTTAAAATGCTTCAGGCTAGAATTAAAGCAAGTAGTGAATAAAATCTCCCACAATGTTGCAAGTGGCAGCTGCACCCACCCCCCATTGGCACTGTGCAGCTCTGACTGACACAGAGGATTAGTAAGGTAGGGGATGGACAGAAGAAAACCAGTAGAACTAAGCCTTAAAATATAAAATTTACTAAGTCTCAAAACCAAAAAGAATTGAAGGGAGGAGGGAAAATACAAATCAGGAATACATCTGTGTGTTACTGATCCTGTTTTAGGAAAATTATAGTTAGGTGAACATCCATGTGCCTGCAAGAAAACGAGAAAGGAGAACATCTGGTGCAAAGCTCTAGGGATGCTATAGTTGAAAGGGGATCTCCTCAAGGAAAGCCCCTCTTAACTGACAGGGGTCTCCCATTTCGCTGCTTTTTGCGATTTTTTAAAATTCTTTTTGCTTTCCTTAGGAAACAATATGTAATCACACAACACAGATTTGGTGTCACACAGCAGTTCACTATTGCCTGCTGCTTTTGTGAATGTTCTTTCCCTCCTGCTGAGTTAATTGTGTGCAAACTACTTTTGCAGTTTGAACTCAGTTTTCAGCAGCTGAAGTAGACTGAGAATGAAAGAAGGGAACTGGGACATTTTAAAAGCAGCTGAGACAGTGGGACAGCAGAGGTATAATCAGAGTGTGTCTGCCAGTTGGGACAGTTGGTGCATATGGAGGAGACCTATTAAATGTGATTAGTTTAGCTCCTGCTTTCCACAATGGAGAACCTGTTATCATGTCTAGTTGGTCTATGGTTTTTCCCCACATTTCCCTGGAACAGCTGGTGTTCAATAGCATGGAGGCATCAAGCCTTCTTTAACTACCACTTGGAATAGCAACAACAATAATAACAACAACAATAATAGTAATAATAGGATTTCAACTCTCAGAATTCTTCAGTGAGCATGACAAAAGAGAACACCTATGGATTGTCACTGTGCCAAATGACACACATGGTGCAGACACACACACATACGAAATGGAGTAAGTTCTTATTCCCTTTTCCAAGCAAATCCAAACAGCATGCACATGCTAACTGGGAAATTCCAAGAGCTGCAGCCCCAAAAGTAACTTTTCCAATCTCTGCTTAAAAGCCTCTGTTCTGCTGTTATCAATTCATGGTGGATCTGAAACTTACAATTTTTGTTTGCCTTGAACCCTCATGAAATTAATCATCACAGATTTGTTGGACCTCCTGCAATCACAAGTATTCTCCTTTTCTTGTTTATTTGTTGTCTCTTTCCAGCCTACTCAGTTCTTCAGATCACACGGTACCTCTGTGATAACATTGCTCTTCTTCCTCCCAACATACAATCATTATCTTATTCTTCTTGTGAATCTGGTTGCTAAAATTATTCTCTATAGTTATGGAAACTAGCAGATGATAAGGCTGACATCAGACAACTGATTGCTCTTTGCAGCCAGCTTTTTCAGCTTTTATTGAAAAGTTCCTAACTGTGAATTTTTGATGTGCCCCAGAGTTCTGTCTTTCCTACGTGGAATATGTTCTCAAGTTACTATGATGTGCTGTTATGTGTTGTGTTGTATTCGGCTGCCAAATGTGTCAATAATTAATTATCTCAGGAAGAACAAAAGAAAACTGCCTTAAAACAACACACCGCAGATCTTTAAGGCCTTATTTTCAATCAAACTAGCCAAGTTTTTTTTTAATGCATTTTTAGTTTGATAGCACTGATCAGGGAGCTAGCGATATAAGAGGTATAATCCTAAAAATTGCTCTTTTTCTGCTTCTACTAAGACATTACCAGGAAAAGATATCAACAAAACTCTAAACAAGCAGAAATAAGTGCACACAACACCCTTCATTGCACAGATCTCTAGACAACAATACGCTTTTGCATTTTCTTTGTATCTATTGCTGTTTTGATTGCAGAAATTTGTTAATGCTAGTAACCAACCACTAGAATGAGCAAAGCAAGTATGCTCTCCCTCCCTCTCTTTCTTTGTGTGCATGTTTCTAGCATTTTGAATCTGAGGCTTTGAGATGACTTTGAGTGAGTGGCCCTTTGGAAAATGTAGGCAGAAATGTGCCACTGGTTTGACAGGCATGCTGGTTAAACAGCCACTAGATCTATTACTATCCATTTCCAAAAAGGAGAACACATATGACTTTTAAATCAGCATCTTCCAAGTTTATCTTTAACAGTCTACTGTTGCTAGCTGGTGATGTAGTGGTAATTTTTCAAGTGTGGGTGCCAGGGTTGTAGTAAAATGCACAAACCACTACACCACACTGGCTCTCATATGTACTTATATATAGTACATTTCACAACGGTCTAGAAGCTAGAAGATCCAGGAGAGGGATGCTTGTCTTTTGTCTTCTTAACCTTCTAGATATCTGTCAAAGCAATCTGGTTGCCACCTTCAGTACTGCTTAAAACAGGAAGGGGAGATCTTCCCTTATCCCTGCAACACCCCACTTGTGCCCTCAGAAACTGCATTGGAGGGTTGCAGAGGCATATCTAGGGCGGGGCAAGGACTGCTGGAAGTGATGGTGGAGGAGGAGGAAGCAGCCCTGGAGGTAGGGGCTCAACTTCCATGCTTCCCCTAGGCGCTGTTTATGTTAGATACGCCTCTGGAGGGTTGTGGTGGAGGAACAGGTTTCCAGATGGTATAGGTGGTAGCAAGTGGAAAGGGAGGAGAAGGATGTTCTGTTGCACAAGCAGTGAGGTGTAAGTATAATTTGATTTGGGCCTTTGTCCTGACCCAGTTTACTTACTTTTACAGTCCTGCCACCCCGCCCCACTTCTACCTCATGCTGATAGCTTTTTTCCTGAAAAAAGAAAGAAAGACATAACTGAACGCTTAATTAAATCCTATTGAGAATCCTCACTAAAGCAGACCCATTGAATCAAATGTTGAATAGTGAGTCAATATAAATCTGATGACTAAAATTCATTGATTCAACAGATGTCCTCTAGATGGAACTATCTGTAGGATTCAGGCCATCAGTTCCACGACTAAGAGGGATAACTTTTTTAATTGACACCAGTGTCCTCCATATAATAGGTCAGACTTGATCTGGAATACTTTGGACAGTTCTGGGGGCCACTGTTCAAAACTGAGAAACTAGGAGATGCTCAGTGGAGAATGAGTAAGATGGTAAAAGATCTGGAAACTAGTCCTCATGAGTAACAGTGTAGGCTGTGTATGTTTAGCTTGGAGAAGAACAGATTGAAGAATGATATCATAGCCATCTTTAAATATTTCAAGAAATACAATGAAGAACAGGGAGAAAGCCTGTTTTCTGCTGCTCTAGAAACTAGGACATGATTCAGTGGATTCAAATTACAAGGGGGAAAAGCTGCTTAAACATTAGGAAGAACTTCCTGATGGAAACTGCTGTTCAGCAATGGAGCTGTTCACTCTCAGAGAAGGGCAGACTCTTCTCTGGAGGTTTTTTTTACTAGGGGTTGGATGCCCACCTCTCAGGGGTGCTCTAGCTGGGGGTTCCTGCACTTGCAGGAGGCTGGACTGTGATTCCTGTGATTCTAGGTCAACTCATCTGTTAAGCAACTTAAAGCATCATTGAACAAGTACTCACCTTTTAAAAACAAAACCAGCTTGTTTGGCCTCTTTCTCTCTCAGAATTATATAATCCATACTACTTAGCAAATTGCTGTAGAAGTGTCCTTGTGTGACTTATCATACAGTATAGGAAACATTTTTTTGTGGGGGGGGGTTAGGAAGAAGGAAGGAGATAATATTAAAATTCCTGCCACTGGTGGTCATGTACATCTCAGGCTCTGTTCTCTAAAATGTAGTCATATCTCTTATGCCAAATCCACCTAATGGATACAGCTGCTGGCTTTGAAGACACTTTAAGTAAATGCAACTATTCAGTATTCACTCAGGTGAGTTTTAGCTCCTTCCTGTGGCATGAAAGCACACAGTGTTATGGCATTTGAAGGAGGAGGAGATAAAGACATAGATGTTCTAGGAGATAGGTCCCTTGGCGTTTATGCTTGAAGTTAGGATTTTACAATGTATTCAGAATTATGAATCCAGGAGGGAACTAGTGGCAAGATAAGTGAATAAATGAGTTTTATGGAAGTTTTTCAGTGTGATACAATACCCCCGTGTATGCTAATAAAATGTTTCGGGGGTGTGCCTAAAGAAACATCCTTTTTTTGTGTGATGGTAATGATAGGCTTGTGGGATCTAGATTAACCTAAATCAGTCAGTTATTAGTACTCTGAGGCATAAAAAAGGAGGGTGGGGAGGGTGGGTGTAGTGAGGATGGAACAATAAAGAAATGCATCTTTTAAAAAATTGTGTAACTGGATCAAAGTTACAGAATGAAGTTGCTGCTGCTGTCTTCGCCAAGCAAAGCCAGATGAAGATGTTCTCATGCCTAAGGCAAAAAAAGAAATCTAAACAGCTTCCCAACACAATAGACAGCATGATGCAACTTAAGCCAGGTACCTAAACAACACAGGTCTATACACATGTGTGTACGTGTAAATTCCAGTGATTTCAATGCAGCTCATTCCTAGGAGCCAGCGTATATCTGTTGCAATCTGAAAATCAGTCTAACACGGAGAGAATTCTGTCTAACATTCAGATCAATAGGAACTGAAAGTGTTTGGCTGGATTGTTCCCATTTTTATAATACAAACCACTATCCATTGCCAAGATCCTTTTACTTGAATAGGACTTCTTCAGGTGATTGTGTAGTGAATTGTACTCATCCAGGCCAGATTTGTCTGTCCTATAGTCAGCTCTCAAAAAGTTTCCTTTTTTCCCATATGATGGATATTTGGGATATTGCCCTCATTTCCACTCTCATCCATTAGTACTTTTTTTCCTTAGAAATCTTTAACCTCATGCTACAGAGCAAATCTTCTGGCTAGCTTTATTTAATTGGATGTTTTAATAACTGAGGCCACGGTTGTGCCCCAGCATGTAACAGTCTATATAGGCCACTAAAAATGCCTTATTCCCAACCCAGTAATGAGTGTCAAATGCTGCACATTCTTTCCTTTCCTTTCTTTTCCTTTCCTTTCCTTTCCTTTCCTTTGGGAACAGCTGAGCCAAGCAACAGCAGCCAAGCAACAGCAGAATGTGATCAAGATAGCAAAAGTCATTAAGAAGGAACAAAACACAAGCTAGGAGAGGCTGCAGCAGTTTGCTTTTGCCGGAGGCTTCTGAGAAGGGAAAGATTCTGTCCCCTCCTCTCCTCTCCTCCCTGTTGAGTTAACTTGAAGGCAAACTGCTTTTGAGCTTTGAACTCAGTTTGCAGCAAGTGGAGTAAGCTGAGGAGAAAGGGAGAAAGTGGGAGGAGGAGAGAGAAACTGGGACATTTGAAAAGCAACTGAAAAGATGGGATGACAGAGGATTAATTGGAACTGTCCATGCCAAATCAAGGCATGTGTAATGTGTATTCATAATGTGTCCTCATTTTGATCCGTAGATAATAGGTGTTTAGGAAGTTCACTATTCATACAGAAAGTGAAACTTAAAGAAAGTTCAGAGATGGGGATAACTATTTGGTGAAGAGAAAAGAGCTTTCTTTGTTAAGAAAATAAGATGGATACCAAGTGTAAGGAAAAACATGGTTTTCCCAGATAGATTTTAGTTCGTATCTTAGGCCATTTCCACCCTACACTGTTATAGTGCCCTTATTCCACTTTCAACCTCCTGTGGAATTCTGGAGTTTGTAGTTTACTGAGGCCAAAGTGCTTCCTGGCTATGAATTCCAAAGGCCCATCCCTAAACTACAAACTTCAGGATTCCACAGGATGTTGAAAGTGGAATAACAGCACTAGAACAGCGTAGTGCAGAAATGGCCTTAGTTTCACCATTAGTGGTGTATTTGGAGGGATCACTTTCCCCTCCAGATTTAGAGGCTGTCTAGTCAGGATCCCTGTAGAAATTGGACTATGATTCTGGAGACAAGAGTACAAATCCCGACTCAGCCACAGAGACTTACTGGGTGACCTTGGGCAAGCCACACTCTCTCAGCCTCAGCGCAGGGCAATGGCAAACCCCCTCTGAACAAATCTTGCCAAGAAAACCCCAAGATACAGTCTTAGGGTCTCTGTAAGTGGAAATGGCTTGAAAGCATACAACAAAAACAGAGCACATTCATTCCCTGTTGTAATCTCTGCATATCTTGAGTTTGGGGGATCTGAAACCACTGAAAGTGCTTATTTAAAAAAATAAATGAATTATATACAATCACTTTTTAATTTTTTTAATGATTACACAGTGTATTTTTGATGACTTTAATTCCAGGCAAATATGAATGCATGTTGAAAACTAGTTTGCCACTACAGTTCTGTGATTCCAGAGCACACTTGACATACATCTGGATTGAACAGTCATCAAGAAAATATTTCAATTCCTAGCATGTGCTGAGAAGATTGCCCTTATAAACATAACATTAAAATGCTTAATAAGGTTAAGGATTTTGTCAAAGCAGTTAAAAGGGGCAGATGTCACAGGATGCATTTGGCTCTTGATGTCTCCCTTTGTAGAAAGGAAAGGTAAGCATTGCCTAAATATTTAAACTTCTACCCATTAACCCTTATTGTGGTGGTGGTTGTTATTTCATATCGCACCATTTCTTAAATACTGTGACTCCTCAAGGTGGCTTAGAAATTATTAAATTCAGTGCAGATTAAAATACAGTGTGTGTGTGTCTGTGTTATTTTTTTTAAAAAAGACAATTAAACCATGGAAGTCTTAACATGAAATTTCTGGTGGCTGGTGTCTCCCATATTAGCAGAACAGTGAATCTCCTTTGGTTTTTCTTTTGTCTCGGCATCCAAGGAGAGATTCAAAGACAAGGAAGTAATCACAGTGAGATGATTTCTCCTAAGCTGCTGTTTGGTCCCACTTGTATAAAACACAGCTCTAATCATGGCCATTTCTGCACTAGTCTGTTATAGTGCTATTATTCCACATTCGACATCCTATGGAATCCTGGAGTTTTGCAGTTTAGAGGCCCCTCCCTAAACTATAAACCCCAGGATTCCATAGGATGTTGAAAGTGAAATAATAGCACTATAACAGGCTAGTACAGAAATGGCCCACATCTAGTTAGCTTGAGCAGTTCAAGCCAGCTTGTGCCCAGTGTTTGGGGTGTTGTATCTAGACTCTTGTCTAGCTCCTTCTCTGAATGAAGTGAATGGATTTTCCAGCACAGGGCTTGGCTTTTATTACACATATCTCATTGTAATTATTCTGTATTTTTGCCTTACATACAGTAGCCCCTCCACATTCCTGAGGGTTAGGGGCACAGAAGCCTTGCAAAAGTGGAAAAATTGCAAATAACTTCCCCCTCCCGCAATTCTCCTCCAGGGCTTCCCCCTCCCATTGCTTTGCCTCTGGCTCCAGCATTGGGGTGGGTGGAGAAAAAGACACAGTAAAGGACTTACTGGTACTTTCCCCTCAAGGGAGAAGAGCTTTCATTCTTCCCTTCTAGTTACTTCCAGCCACCACCTTGAGAAGGAAGGGTTAGGAGCAAAGAGAGCACCTGACCAATCAGCAGCCATTAGACAGCAGAAAGTTGTCAGACTTCCATCCTTCCGCAGGTCGGTAAAATGAGTACCCAGCTTGTTGGGGGCATGTATAGAAAAATGTATCGAAGTACATGCTATTTCTAAGTTGTTCGCCGCCTTGATCCATATGGAGAGGCGGGATACAAATAAAGAAAAAAAGAAAAAAGAAAGTGCAGCCAGGTGGCAGAGAGGACATGCCTCCAGCAGGGGGTGGGACTTTGCTCACCTAAAAGGAAAAAAAAAACTTCCATTTTAAACACAAGCCTCACAAGCCTGGGGTGAGGATTGCAAGGGAATGGGAAGAGGAAAATGGGGGGGGGAGGGCAAGGATGTGCCTTTCACAAAGGTCAAACCTGCAAATGTAGAGGAAGAACTGTATTTTCAAACAAAACGATAACAACAATTATGAGAAAGTCATTGAAACTACATGGTTTTGGACTTACTCTGTTAAAAAAAAGCCATGGAGTTTGTTCAGAAAATGGCATTTTCTACTCAGAAAATAAGCTGTCTTTGTTTTCAGTAAAAATGAAGAAAACACCATGTTCTGTGCAAAATTTTCTGCATTGGAAACTTATTTTCTGCACAGAAAATGCCACAGTCTGTGCACACGTATACCCACACACCACACATGCATTTTTCACACAGAATAAATCCTGAAGTATGAAGAGTCTAACCTATCTAGGATTCTCCTCGCTGGGGTTTCTTGGCAATTCGATGAACTCTTTTTTCTTTTCCCCATTTTTCAAATATTATTTTCTCCCTACCTCAAGGTCACAGACACCTATTTAGACCACATATAAATCCAAGTTAGATCAGAGGCCCTTCTTGCACTTTTACCTTGCGATTAGTCTCAGTTTGGGCTGGGAATAAAAGTTGATGTGAAAGTTTCATCAAGAATGAAATTTGAAACTAATCTGGGAGCTACTTCCCAGGTGAAGCATCTATAGAATCATTAGGTAAGCCAACAGCCCATTTGACAAGACTAGCATAATTGATGGATTACTCTTAGGGACTTTTCTCACTACACTGTTATAGTGCTATTACTCCACTTTCAACATCCTGTGGAATTCTGGGGTTTGCAGTTTAGGGAGGCCAAAGAGCTCTCTGGCTGAGAATTCTAAAGGCCCCCTCCCTAGACTGCAGACCCCAGGATTCCATAGGATGTTGTAAGTGAAATAATAGCGCTATAATAGTGTAGTACAGAAATGACCATAGATGCTGGTGTAAGTACTAACTGGATGAATGGATGACTGTCTTTAGCGGCCATGCTGACTATACCCGATTTAGGTAAGTAGGAGTTAGGATTGTCCATTGGCTGATGCTAAACCAGTTTGATGGTTTTTTTCTTCCCATTCCCTTATACCCTCCCAGTTGTTAGTCTCAGCACAAAAGCCAGCAGGAAATCTTGCACTTTCATACATTTACGTAGATGAACGTATTCACTTAAGCAGCTCAGGAAGAGGAGAAAAACACATTAGCTAGGTGGGAAAGCTCATCTGGAAGGCTTTGTGAGAATGCACGCTACTATGCTATTTTTCTCTTGCAGTCTAAATATGTAACATCAGCTTCTGCAAGCAGATCTGAAATGGGAGACCTCCGAGAAAGATACCCAATGACTTTTTGTAATTATACTGAATCCACGTGTTCCCGTTTGGGTTGTATCTGAGGCCAATGTCTTTATAACTAAAGTTTGCTGAGCAATAATGTAGGCCACAGTACACACACACACACACACACAGGCACCATATGTTTCTTGGCTCCTCAGATTTGCAGGATGCTTTGAAAAGCCTGGGAGGGAAATATGGTTGATGACTTCCTAGAGGGACATATCAGGGTTACCTTCTTCCCTCAGGCCTAATGTAGCCACCTTGCATTTTTGATAGTGTATGGTTGTTTTCTTGTGTGAATTCATGGGATGTGGGAACAGAGGGGTGTGATGGGAAAACAACTCGGGCAGGGGGAGAGGTGTTACCGTAAGAGGTGGAGGATATTGGGTCCACCCATAATGCTAGCATCTCCTTAGAATTTGGGGGAATTATAGCTCAAAGGAGGCCTGTGAGAGGAGGGTAATGGCGGGATCTTTCCACCTATGTGTTCCTGTATTAACTGTAGAGATGACTCTAGTTAAACAAAGAATTTTATTTGAATTGACAAACATATGAGAAATCAGGCATTCTTAAGAACCATACAAGGCTATCAGAAAATGAGGCAAGAAAGGTTGGATAGAGAGAGATTGTGTGGAAATCTGTAGTTGTCACAGCAGGACTCAAACAGCATCTGAAAGTAGCACAAAGGATAGCAGCCTGAGGCACTACAGCAGCCTGGGGACAAAATTATAGTATGTTCTATGTACTACAAATGGCTGGGGTCAAAGACAGAGTTTTTATAATCTATTTCACACTCTCAAGGAGTGTGTTGACAAAGCTGTAATGGCTTTCCCATGGGACTGGGGTCCAGAATGGACTGACTGCTTAACTCCAGAGTGACAAAACATTGATGGGATTCATGACAATGTTACCCTCAAAATCCGGGGGTCCCAGAGGGACACCTCAATATGCTCCAAGTGATGGGGAAAATAAGCTCAATGGAGCACAAGCAACAGCAATGCAAGAGGCAGGGTAAACTAGCAAGATCTTTTATCCAATTTTTATGGGGTCAGGCTCAGTCAGAAATCACACAAAAAGGTCCAATGAATGACTTTATTGAACAGTAATAACTCGCACTAATGCAAACACGCACACATGCATCCAAGGGCTAAAAGAAATAAAGAATGGAAATAAGATAGAGGGATTGTTGAGGGGTTCATAGTTTGGGTGATACTGCACCTCTCCCTGAAGTCCTTGGTCCAGGAAGCAGTGGTTGAACAGCAGCTCAGTGAAGAGACGCTGAGGAGATCGTGCAGCTATCGGGAGGGGGGACCGGTCAGTTGGTAAGACTGGGAAGCATCATACTTCTTCCTCCTCGTCTTCCCTCTCCACCTTTCTCTTGCCTAACTAACCCAAAAACGGGGACTATTTGTAGGAAAAAATTACTTTGAAGGCAAATCCTCTCCCAGCGAAAACAAACAGGGACAGAAAAGAAAAACAACTCCACACCTGACATTTTCTTTGATATCGGAAGATAACAGGATGTCATCCAAATAACCGGATCTTCCTCCGCTTTGGGGCTGCGGTGTGAGTTTCTGGAGATCAATTTGATAAGATTTTATTGCTTCCAGTGCCCAACTTTCTAGGAACACTTTTACTCCCTTCAAGTGGACTCCTTAAAGGTTGATGACCTTTTGTCCACCATGGGTTATCACAACATGAGGTCTCCTGTGGCTACGTGACTGGGGAGTTTACTGGTCTGACCCGGTGCATTTGATTGTATGACTGTTATTGTCTACATGCGCATCCGGGTGACTTCTCTGGTGGGTTAGATTAATTTCAAAGTTGTAGACCCCAGGACAGGGCTTACCAAGGGGGCAACATCTTGATGTTTGGTCAAGTGGGGTATAGGGAAAAGCCTCATACGGTAAAATCAAAGGATGACCAATCTGGGCAGTTCTTCTTTCATTGTATTGAAAAAAGCCAGGAGCCTGAAGCAATGAAGGGATTAGCATAAACTCATCAGCACCAGGTTTTCCACATAATCCTATCTGAACTTTCAGGATTCTGAACATGTTCTCTGGCCAACATGATCCCGATCATGTTTTCGGATCTTCTGGTCATTTGTCATGTGCACATATCTCTGTAATATGCAGAGTATAGAGAAGAAGATGTCGGCGGCTGGGCGGGGCCGGGCAGGCTAGGGCCAAGCTCGGGTCGAGGCTGGTGCCTCAGAAGCCTCAGCCAGCAGTTTGGCAGCCAACTAAGCAGTCCAGTAAACAAACTAAGGCAAGCCTTGCTTCAGGCGGTAAACAGGAACAAAAGAGAGGGTTACCTCACCCAGGCAGCGAGGGGTTAAGCTGGCGGGCAGGGTCTCGGCAGGAACGTGGCAGGCAAGCAGCAGGCAAACAGCAGGAACACAGCGGGAACTCAGCAGCACGGACGGGCAATGCCCGTTGGTTGTTGCTCTGTGCTGGACTCGGCTCCCTCTGGGACTTAAGTAGGGGCTTGGCGCGGGCGCCGGCCAATCCAGGGGTGGCTGCGCAGCTGGGAACCCTTAGCCGGGCTCACAGCTGTGCGTCCTCAGCCAGCTGCGAGCCCTCAGCCTGCAGCTGACGCTCCAGCAGCCGGCGGGAGCTGCGGGCAGCCTCCTTGCCTTGCCGGCGCTGCAGGAATGTGGGAAGGAGGCTGACGGGCTCCTCCGGATCGGGCCCGCGGGTGGGCAGTGGTCCAGTGGTGCCTGGGCCCCGCCCACCCCGGGCGCACACCTGGTCGGCCTTCCCCGGTGGCGTCCTCTGGGCGACTCACCTCCGCGGAGATGGCTCCGTCGGCGTCCTCGGCAGCGGTGGCGGCCTTCCTGGTAGGTTCCGTGGCGGCGGCAGGGCAGGCAAGGTTCGGGCGGCCTCCCACAGCGGCGGAGGCCTCCCCGGCCTTGTCCTCGGCGGCGGCAGGGCAGGCGAAGTCCAGGCGGCCTCCCGCGGCGGCAGAGGCCTCCCCGACCTCGTCCTCGGTGGCGGCGGTTGGGACAGGCCCGGAACGGCCGTCCGTGGCTGCGGGTGGGTCCGCGGCCTCCTCCGCGGCGGCGGTGGCCTCGACGGCGTCCGGGCAGCTGATCCCGGCGCCGGAGGCCTCCGCCGCTACTCGCGAGGAGGCCGGGCCGTCCTCCTCCTCCTCGGGAGCTGCATCCGCGGTGGCCTCCGCGGCCCCGGAGGCCCCGACGGCCCTGACAGAAGAGTTATTTCAGTATTGATACAGAAATAAAGAAGATGGCACGGCCCCTTCACTTTGAATGTGTAGTTGTGTGGACTTCAACTATACCAGCTGAAACTTCCTCTTTGACTTACCTATTAAAGGTGCAGAAGCCTTCTTCACTCCATTGTACCTGCTGAAATATGCCCTTCTGTGCAACTCTTAAAGATACAAAAAACCTGTTCACTTTTGCCATTCTGGCCATTCTATTTTTGATGCAGCAGATTTTCCAGCCTCTGCGCAGGAGAACTCAGAGGTCATGATTGCAAGGGAGACTTTGAGTCTGATCCCAACAGTACACTGTGCAGCACCATGCCTATTTTCTTTTCAAGGGCATCACATGAGAGAATGTATTCTTTAAAAAAGGTGTGGGGAGGAATCAATTAACCAATGAGAATCTCTGGCCCCAACTCCTCTATATGGAATGTGTGGTCTTGATTGGCTGGTATGGAGCTGGATCAGGACAATGCCTGAATGAGGCCTATATAGGAGAATGAGAGTGAGTGGTCCTTTTGGCTCCCATCACTCATGACTTCTCAGACTTACACACAAAAAAAGGGAGGCATTCTGAGCATGGTCTCGCACCTCATATGCTCAGAACATCATCCTTGCTTAATGGCTGAGTTGGGGCAAACCCTGTTTAGGGAGAGAATGAAGGAATGGGAAGTGCCAGTGTTGTACCAACTGGTAAGCACCTGAAGGGCATTTAGGACAGATCAGGGCAGGAAGAATCTAACAGAACACCCTTTTCTGCATCCATAGGAGCCCTTACGATAGAATGAATACTCAGCTCCCTACTAAGGAATTTATTTCCATGGATGGGTATCTTTCATCTGTTCTTATTTTCAATATTTTTGTAATGCGGGATTTCAGAAAGCATCCTCAGTAAATACAGAAAATCAGAAATCAGGTGCAGAATACTACATGAGTATTATGTTTGATTCATTCTTAATTTACAAAGGTAAATGCATCAATGCACAAATTCCTCACTCCCTTCCTGAATGTAATTCTTCTAGAAATGCATACCTTATAATTACTGTGGAGCAAAATTGGAAAGCCATTCAGTTAAGCCTTTGAAAAGATTTTAGGCTTTTCTTGCAGCAACATTTTTCTTAAATGTGCATTTTTAAAAAATGTTTCACCATGTCAGATGCATATCCCTTCTCCCCCTCAACCTGCCTTCCAGAGTTTTATGTTGGTGATTTGAAAAGGGTAGCTGTATTTTTATGGCAGATAAAATCCATCTGAGCACAACAATTGCTTGCCATATCTGTCTCAGATCTGTGCTGCAACAGACAGTCTTAAAATGGGTGCAATCTTGCATTTGCTCCAGTGAAAACCCATCGAGATGAAAATGCTCTGGTATTTCTGATATTTTTCATAGGCATTATTCTTGTACCACCCAGTCCTGTGAACTGCTCCATGGCTGAATACGTGAATTGGATAGACTAGATGCTCAGCTAGTGAAGACCCACAGCCTGTGGTCTTGCCCCAGTTTTGGCAGCCAACTCAGAAAGTCACAACTGTGGCTCTCTGTAAAGCAGTGTTTCCCCACCACCAACAATCATATTCACCAAGTGTGTTCTCAGACAAAGCTGGAGCAGTAATCCTTCTCCTTTTTTTTTTAGATAATGTGTATTTTTGTATGTTAACCAGTATGTGTGCATGCAGTCTATTTTGTGAGTTATGAAGTTTTGGGGGAAAATAACCCAACTCTTTTTTTTTCTTTTTCTTTTTTTGCCATAGAATGGACAGTGTAGGGAGCCTGGAAGGGTTGAGGGCTACCAAAACAGTCTTGGAGTCACATGCATCCTCAAGGTCACACTTTGCCCTCCTGTGCCATAGAAGTCTAATCCAGAATGCCTAAAGTTTGCAGTAGCTGTTCACAGTGGTACTGGAACAGATGAAAAGCATGACAGAAAAGGCTTTTCCTTCTTGTTGAGTGCATACTTTAAACCAGTACATAGATGCCTGGGTATGCTTCTCTGGGCAGTGTCTGTACATTTCATCAGGGGTGGATGCCAGAAATTACATCTGAAAGAGACTGCAAGTTACAAAGAATAAAGCACTGCCTTATTATTAACCTTTCTATCTTTCTTCTCTGCAATAGAAAACCAACTGTGGGACTGTCCTCATTGGTTCTTCTCCTTCAGTAATGATGCACTATCATTTGATTTCTTCCTTTGTAATATTATTCTGTTACTGGGGTAAATCTGGTAGAGGCGGTGCAATGACCATTTTTGTTTGAAAGGTGTCTAAAAATGTATATTCAGCCAAGTTTCTTTAGACGCTTTTGTCAGGGAAAGATGGCACAGTCACAGGTGGCCAAATAAAACTCCTGCGTTACCACACTGCTCAGTAGCCACATGCTTGGGCGAGTTCTGATGGACACATATCTCCCTACATAAGGGGAGTGTCACAAAACACTTTTATACAGACAGAAGGCAATTCCCCCTGAAGGCCTGACACATTCCTCAGCTCACTGAAAGCACAATCCAGTCCCTGCTATATGCCTGGAGCTTTGTGTGTGCCTCAGAGCCCTCGAGGGTGCACTGCAGTGGGCAGATCAATGCAATGCCATCTGAATGTGCATACAGTCATAAGTATGACTCCCTGGGTTCTTCAAAAAAGATTGGAGTCTGAATCAGCTTCTCTTTCTCTCTCTTTTTAAATGCCCTCCATGGCATGCATAACAATGAGTTCAGAACAAGTCACCCATAAAAATGTCACCCTGTGTTCTTCTTGAGATCAAACACACACATACGCACACACATATATCCTGAACCAAGTGTGGTTCCTAATATTAATCCCACGAGCAGCTCATTTTCCATTAAACTGTTAAGTTAATGTACACCATTACCATCCAAATTACACCCAGTGCAAATAGATGAAAGAAGGGTCAATTCGCTCAGCCACAGGTTTGTGCAATCTTGCTGAAATCAATGCAACCACACCAGCCTAGGTTGCCTCTTAATTACCTCCAAGAGAGTTTCATTTTTCTTCCTTTTCCTCCCTTCCTCCAACTCCCACAGCAGTGTTTGCAAAGCCCAGAGTATTGCCGGCATTCTGTGCGCTCCTCCTACTGCGATATGTTCTCCTGACTACGCTGACACCTGCTGAGGCTGTATTGGATTGTTATTTTATAGCAGCCTTTTCTTGAATTAATTACATATCTGCAATCAGGGAACCATGTCTGCTGTTTATGAGCAACATCTCGGGTACAACTGTGAACGAATGAATTAGTGCCAATTAATTTCTGGCGGTATTATTGAAGACAGAGAGAACGCTAGCTAGCCGGGGCAGCAAATTTTTCCCCTTCAGTGCTTTTGTAGATAATCTCTGGAGTTCTGTAAAAGAGCCTGTAATCAAAACACAATGTGTGTATAGGAGGAGTGAAGAAAGTGTCTGAAATGCATCCTTCTGATGGAGATGCAAAAGGTCTTTGGGGTCTGCTTCGTGCCAAGTGGGGGAAAAAATGAGGTCTTATTCTTAGTGCCAAATGAGTGGCAGAAGACATTTTGCTGCCTAAAGTGAATGAGGAAAAGGCTTCCAAATCCCTCGAGTCCAAATAGGTATAGTCTCTAATGTTAGAGTTTGGAAATATGGGTGCTAAAGCTAACACATTGATAATTATTCAAAAATTAATTTGTTAGCAATAAATGATTAAGTGACTATAATAAAGTAATGTGCTAACATTAATGATAAATCACTGTATTTTTTTAAAATCAATTACAGACCCAAAAGTGTAACGACAACTTTGTCAACTGTTTTTATTTATATTCTGCTTTCTTACCAAAGCTGAAACTCAAAGCAGCTTACAAAAATTAGCAGATACAGTGATCAGCACAGATAGCTATCAAAAAAAGTACCTGTGTTAGTTCTTGCAACATAAAAAAGAGAAAGCAAGAGGGAGGGGAAAATGTAGTGGCACCTTTAAGAGTAAATGCTTTTTATTTTCACATGAGCTTTCTTCTTCTTTTTAAAATGCAGTACCAAGTGACATTCAAAGAAGTAGGTTTATGAAAGCTCATGTGAAAATAAAACCAGTTAAAGGTGCTGTCACAAATTTTCCTTCCTCCCCCTTTCTTCCTTCTTTTTTCATATATAGCTAAAAGCATACAAATATTTTTACACATAATGACAACAATTAATTTTAACCCCTTTAAAAGGCTGTGCCGAGTTTGTTGGTATCTGTAGTGAAAATCTCACATGGTTCTTTCACTGAGAGTGGAAATACCGCAACAATACATCAAATATCCATTTATTGCTCTTCTTTGGCACATCAAAACAGCTGCTGGCCAGCTCCCTCTGCCTAATAGGAGCTAGAGAGTCATCAGCTAATGACTGTGACCAATTCAGGCTGAGAAAATAGGGTGCTTACTAGGAGAAGAAGCTATTCTTGATTGCCAGAGTACACTGAAGAGAAACTACGCCACACCCACTCAAAAAGGATTTGGGACGAAACAAAGTGATATCAGTTTGTATAAGTCATTGACAGAGCACTTGAAGCCCATTTCAGATTTCTGATGGCTCCCTGAATTATTTGCAGTGAAATTATTTAACAGTTGCTTGCACCTTAGCCAGTATGTTTAGCTGCTGAAGCCTTGTTCTGAGGCCTGAAGTCCATCACAGAGGACAGAATCTTTTCGGTGGTGGCGTCCTCCTTCCTGAAACTGGAAACTTGTTTGGCTTCCTGCTTATGCATTATTAAGAGACTTTTAAAGACCAGCTGGTTTACATATGCTCATGCAAACTAATCTGAAACTGGCTCCATTTTTTAATTTTCAAACTGTTCAAGCTTGCTTCATACAATAGATTTTGAGGATTTTCATGCTAATTTTGGATTTTACACCATTTTTAATTATTTCATTTTAATGATTTTGCATGAATCTCTTTGAAAGGGTCACGTGGTTCTTAAAGGCAGTTTATAAATAATGAAAAGTATGCCCAAATTTCATAGTTAGTACAATTAGAACCCACTTTAACTGCCATGACTCCATTCACTACAATCCCGGGATTTGTAGTTTGATGGAATCCTCTGCTAGAATGCACTCACCAGAACAACATATAGTACTAAGAGATGACCCTTGAACCCTCATTTAGTTGTTGGGATAAGGATATACATCTTTACTTTGCCTTCTTTTCACATGTGAGAACAAAAAATAAGATAAAAATAAAATAAAAATCTCAATTTTTGCCATCCCACTGGATTGGATAGCAAGATTTTTTAAGACATTTTTCAGAGAATTATTGGCCATTAGGAGATAGTTTTTTTTTACACAAGTTGTAGAACTATAGCAAAGATTCTGTAGCAGACATGCAGTTACAGTGTTATGGCTATGCTCTGTCTCCTGACCCAACTCCCCAAAACTTCTTAAAATCCAAGCAAAATTGAACTGAGGGATGGAGATCTGCAGTGCTGGTGAGTGGTGCCATGAAAAATAACATGTTTACCCGCCCCATCACTGAACTGTGAAATGACAAGCAGAAACAGGGACTGCTGGATGTGGGCTCCTGTCACAAATCCTCATTGCACTGTAGCTACCTGTTGGGGATGGGCTGAGTGCTTCATCCTTTAGCACCCTGCTTGTCAGTGCCACAGATCTCCATTCCTTGATGCTGCTGCCTGGATTTCAGGGGGAGTTTGGGGGACATATGTGGCTGTGGAAATGGTGCCATGACAATAAATGTGAATTCCAAACAGTTACAAGGTGGTAAACCATGCTTACAACATTGTAACTGCCTAGCAGGATGTCAGCCTATTTTTGCACAAAAACTCCAGTGATTTTTCTACACAAACAAGTATTGCTGCGGGCTTTTCAAAAGCAGAAGCAACTGAGTGAATTATTTGCATCTTTTAAAGCAACAATCCTGTGCTTGATTTTTGTTTCCTTTGCAAGAGACTGTTTTGGCACAGAGGCTCCTTACTCACATTGTGGAGACTTTGATAGGAACAAAAGGGAGCTCTCTTTTCACTCTTGCTCAGAAGGTGAAAAATCTGGTTGCTAGATTTACAGCAGGGTGTGCCTTGGTATGTCGTAACATCCTTTCCTGTTAAAGATAAGAAAATTGGCAAAGTGGGAGGGGTAGCTAATACCCCAGAGGACATGGTCAGGATTCAGATGGAAGAGCTGGGCTAAAACTAGCAAAATACATTTCAACAGGGATAAATGTGAAGTATTACATTTATGCTGGAAAAATGAAATGCACAAATATAGTAAGGGTGACAACAGGCTTGATAACAGAACATGCAAAAAGGATCTAGCAGTCTTAGTATGCAACAAGCTATAAAAGTGAGTCAACCATGTGATGCGGCAGCTAAAAAAGCCAATGCAATTCTAGACTGCATCAATAGGAATATAGTGTCTTGGCCAAGAGAAGTAAGAGTGCCACTATTCAGCTTTCTTTTGGTCCTGCTATCTTCACAGGATCACTTGGCAAGGACACAGGAGAGATCCTTCTCAGTGGCTGCTCCCAGGCTATGAAACTCCCTTCCATGGGAGACTAGGCCAACTCCCTGCTGGCTTGCTTTGCCAGCAGGCAGAGACCTTTTTGTTTAAGCAGACTTTTAATATGTAAGCAGGAGAACTTCTTATTTGGATGTTTTATTCTTCTTTTAAAAGTTTTATATGTTTTGAAAATGATTTCATACTGTTTTATGTGGTGGTTTTAATTGTTTTTAAATTTTGTTGTGAATGTTTTTCAATTGACTGTCTCTGGAAGCTGCCTTGGGTCCCATTCTGGGAGAAAGGTGGCAGAGAAATGAAATGAAGTGAAATTAATTTGATGAGACTTCACCTGGTATACAATGTCCAGTTCACATAATCCACAGTTCAAGAAGGATATTGACAGGTGGGAATGTTTCTAGAGTAGGTCAACCAAGATGATAAAAGACCAAGAAACCAAAAAATGCTGATGTTTCTAATGGTAGGTGTTGTTCAACACTGGAATAGACAGCCTTAGTAGGTGTTGGTAGCTCCTTCTATACATTATCCCGCTGGCATACCCTATCCCACGGACTATAAATTTGATATTAAATATGCCTGCCATGCCAGAGAGGTTGTCCGAATGGGTACTTAGACAAGGAGGTCGACCAACTGAAAATAGGTCAGGCCAGGAAAATCCCGAGTCATGTTCCCCTCGGGGACCTCAGGCTAAACACGTCCGCACAAACAAAAGGTTTTCAACCAACCTGAGTGGATTATTGGGTTTTCTTCAGGTTGAACAACTCTGACGTTAGTAAACCCTGCATTGCATCGGTGTAAGCCAATTATGCAAACTACCAAGTTGCTATTGTGCGGCATTTCTCCCTCTGCTTTGGCCATTGTTCCTCCTGGGAGAGGGCCTGCCCTTGAGGGACGTTCTGCCCTATAAGTAGTCCTAGTTTTTGAGGGTCTCTTTGGAGAACTCCCTGCCACACGAGCAGACCAGCACTCTGTTAGTTGAGTGATCCCCTCAGCCACTTCTCTTCGCTGGGCTCCGTTCTTCCGGCCACTTCCCAGACTGAAGACTTCAGGATAGGTGCAGTATCGCCGCCTTTACACCCACTGAATCCCCTATCAATTTTCACCTCTTTCCCTTTTCCATAGGCCTTGTGTGCGTGAACGAGTGAGTGCGTTGGTGTGTGAGAGTACATTTAATAAAATCCATTTTTTGATAGTTTGTCTGGCTTTTCGCTTGATTTGACCCTGTAGAATTTGGGTAAAAGATTCTGCTGGGTTACCCTGCCCCTTGTTTGGCTACAGCCAGTGCTCCGCTAATTCCCCCAAGATTTGCATTTTTGGCAGCAAATCTCGGTGTCCCCAGGGGACCCCCAGAAGTCAGGGTAACATATAGACCTCTCTAACCAGAGGCTAGATAATCATGGTAGACTGTTGGACTGGATGGTCCTTTTGGTTCTTACCAGCATTATGATTCTGTGAAATATTGTTTACATCCTTAAGTTGGAAACAAGCTCTTCTAGTAGACAATGGTACATGTCCAAACTCTGGTTTTTGAACAAAACCTTGGAGTCCCTGGTAGGTTGAAGGGTGATAAATAAATTTCTCTTCCTCCTCTAAATTTGTATCAGGCAATGTGATAAACTGCAGAGCTCCCCAAATAGTTATTCTATATTTTATCCTGTAAAGATGTATCTGTTAATGCTGGTGAATTTAATGCATTGAAGAGGCACACAGCCTTGCTGAAGTGCATGTGTGTTTTACTGAAAATGACAATAACAATGAGAACAATAAGGTGTCTATGAACCATGATGAGAAGAGTTTATCATATTTTGTTATTGAAATGTTTGTATTCCACCTTATACCACAGGATATCAGGGCAGCATACATATAAAATCAATTTAACAGTCAAATCAAATTAGAACACTAATGAGAGTTTTACAAATTAATTGGAACAGACTAAAAACATTTTCAACAATTTAACAGGTAAAGAAGCAGCCTGAAAAGGTTTAACCACTCTGAAACAAAAGTTGTTGTGTGCCCCCAAGTCATTATAGCAACTGAAAGGCAATTGTAAGGAGAATGTATCATGGGTTTCTTTTTAGCAAGTTTTGTTCAGAGGGGTTTACCTTTGCCTTCCTCTGAGGCAGAAGTGGTGTCACTTCTCTGAGTTCATCCCATCATTTTTCCATGGCCAAGCAGGGATTTGAAACCTGATCTCTAGAGTCCTAGTCCAACAAAACGTAACCAAAATGCCTAGGATAAAAGTGAAGGAAGGGACAATTAATAGCACGAGGTCAGAGACTGGGTCTGTTTGCATGCAAAAGAACTGTATGGCCATTTCTGCCCTACACTGTTATAGTGCTGTTATTCCACTTTGAACATCATGTGGAACTGAGGCCAAAGAGCCCCTTCCTGAACTGCAAACCCCAGGATTCCATAGGATGTTGGACGTGGAATAATAGCACTATAACGGTGTAATGCTGAAATGGTCCATGATAGGGTGATCATATTTGGACAAACATTTACTAACTGACTACTCCAAACCACTGGTTTCTATGACAACTCTCATTTTAAGTACCCAGCTTTCACTTTTCCCTGGCACCATTCAGACATTACCAATGGGCACCAAGAGGGTTCACAGCTGTCTAATACATGAATGTCTTGGCTGGCCCTGATGCACACGTCATCAGTTGCCACTACCCAAAATACAAACACTGGATGGCTACTTTGGGATCTTCCTTCACCCTGTTTTAACCTGGCATGCGTCATTTTTCTGCTCAGAGCTGAGAAAACCTAGACATTTTAAAAATCTGCCTGGACATAAATCTTGGCTCTGAAAAAGAGGATGTGTATGGAATAGGAGGACATCTAGTTACCCTACTCTATGAGTAATAATGGTTTTGTAGGGATACAGATCTTAATGGAGGAGCTTCTGATCTGTGTGTGTGTGTGTGTGTGTGTGTGAAGTAAAGCTTTTCAACAGTAAAAGGAAATTAAATCAGCGCACTCCAGCAATCTTGCTCATCTCACCTGGGAAGGTATGCATGAGATAGGACAGACCCTGCTTAACATTAATCAGTCTCCTGAAGTCATTACATTCATGAGGAAATGTAATTCACATGTGATTACTTTTTAATTTACTCTGTAATCACATTCCAAGTGAGTGGGGTAAGCTTAAAATGAAATTTAAAAGTCAAATACTGCTTTGTATTAAGAATTCACAATTTTTATATGCACTTAGGTTAATAAAGATTTTTACAATAACCATTTGTGACGGAAGATACTATCACTTTCCTTTTTCTTCCAGAAGCTTCCCCCACCCCTTGCTTTTACCTTGATAAAAGGTTCTTCAGTCTTACCCTCTGGTGCAACAGACCTTTGGGAAACTTTAGCATTATGTTTTATGCTAAATAAACTCCCATCTATTTATTTATTTTATTTTTAAATAATGTAATGAAACAAAATAATTCTAGCCCACATTTGAGACTACTGAAGCTAATGCATATTTAATTTCCATGGAGCTTCTGTACGCCTTTGTTTTATGTCTCAGCAACAAATGCTGAGAATAAGAAACTATAATAAAGGCTTTTGATAAAGAAATGAGTGACATGGTTGATTTGAGGTAGACTCTAATGTTCTCAAAGACGGAAACTTTGCCCATGAAAATCTTTCCCCACAAAAACACTCACTGGATTAACATTGACTGAAAATTGGTGGTATTGAAGTACTTAAGGGAAATTTTGTTTCCTCATTTTCATTCTTACTTTATTTGGTAGCCAAAATACACGATCTGGTATCTTCACTGCAAATTCCAAACATCATAAGATGTTCTGCAGCTTAATTCTTCAAACTGGATTTAATTAAATCAAGTTTCTCGTTATAAAATACTTGTTTTCTGAAAGTGTGGGGAAAAATTATTTTGGACTAAACATTTATATGATGCCCAAACACAGTGTAAAATCTTTTGGTACGAACTCACAAGCAGTGACAGATTATGTTTGTAGTTCTTTGTGCATTTACCTGTGAGTAAGCCACATTAATGTTAGTGGGACTTTGATTGAATGTGTGTGTGAATCTTGCTGTTTTGGAACTTTGTTTCATATTTGTCCATCTTTCAGCTTATTCCATTCCATTTTCATAACAATTTGGAATATGCTTTTTTTAAATCCTTACACAAATTTATGTTGGTTTTTGTACAAATTTATCAGAATACACATTTTTTAAAATCCACCTTTACCTCATTTGGGAAGCATTTCCCTTATTTTTGTTGTTCTTATTTTTCTTGCTATTCTTTTTCAGAGAATTGCATCATAAAATCCAAAGAAGTGCCAGTGCCAAAGATTAACACTATTTTAATATGGGTATTGATCTGAGAAGTGTAAAATAAATTGGTTGGTTGGTTGATTGATTGATTGATTGATTGCATTTATAACCTGGCTTTTTCCCAAAAGGAAGTTTTGAAAGTGTGTATTGATATGCACATTGAAGAAAATTTAGCCCAATCCCCATTTCTCAGTTAATATGTATAGACTTGTGCTATATTCTGCTTAGCTTAGAGAGAAACGAGAAATGTCTATTTGATTGCTTTTGTACACATATACGGATACCAAGCAAGTCCGGTTATCTGAAAGCTAACACTGAAATCTTATGTACACCTATTTGGAAATATGTTTCATTAAATGGAAGGGGAAATTACTCCCAAATGAACATGCATAAAAGTGAGTTATAAAGGGCAAATGAGAAGACAAGTGGGAGGTCTATGACTGGTTTATCGTGGATTTCTTAAAACAAGCTGCAGAGACTCCAAGCTGAATTCTCAGGTAGTTAAGATTTAAAAACATTTTCTATGCTTTATCTTTCCATACATCATTTCTCACTTTTCTATCCCTCTAGCCCAAATGGCTATACATTCTTCTGGGGAAAACACATAGACAAATGTTGTTTCATCCCCCTTCATTGTATTTATTTACCCTCTGCTTTTGCAATGTACTCTTCACAGTATATTGCTCAGTGTGTGTACAAACAAGGAATGAAAAATTTATTCAAAAATATTTGAAAAATGGTCAAAAACAGCTTTCTTGAGTGTTGGAAAAAGGAGAATCCTAAATGGGGAGAATTTTCATAGGCTAGGATTTATTATGCTTGAAAAGGGCATGTAACATTTTCTGCACAAAAAATGCTGTTTTCTGCACAGAAAACTTATTTCTTGTGCAGAAATGTTGTTTCTCACACATGCATTTTTGAGCTGTTATTAACTGTATGTAATCTTTAGAAACTGCACAGAAGGGAAAAAAAATGGTTAAAATCTGGTTCTGAGAATGAAATGTACAAAAATGTATATCCCTAGTACCAACTCACCAGACCAGACAGTCTTTAATTGCACTATAACTTTTTAAAAAGAAAAGAAATGATGATAGGAAACCCATTTATATAGCAATATGATAGCATCTTTCTTGGTAAGAGAATACTTCTAGTAGGATAAAATCTATCTTACCAAGTAGCTTTCGCTTAGCCCTGGCATTTCTTTATCAGGAAACCCCTTGAAGTTCATAAATCTCTATGATTCTGTTACCTAATGGGTCATAGTCGGAGTGGATCTTGGGGGACAAGACCAAGACCAAGTGTGTTGTTTGTATGACGTCATATGGTGGGGCCTCTCTCTGTGTTCCACATCTCCTCAGGTATCATCTAGGCTCACCTCAATATCTTTTTTGCATTCTTTGTGCAAAGAAAGGCAGACTTCCTTCCTTCATTATCTTAATTTTCCCGAAAAATAACTTGTCCATGTTCTTGCAGATGTGCTGCACCCTGAGAGAGAGAGAGAGAGAAAGAAAGGAGAAAAAAAAATGGCTGCAGGTTAGAATGATGTAAAAAGAGAATGGGCTTGGAAAAACAAATGAATAGGAAGACAGCAAATATGCAAACTAACAGTATAGGTATGCAAAGTTTGCTACCTCTAACACCACCTGGAATTGCACTCTTGCTCCATTTGCTCTCTTTTCTCCTTGCTTGGTATCTGGCTAGCACTTACAAGTATCCCCACCCACCTCCAGTTCTAGTTGGCAGATGAACAGTCAACAGTGTACTTCTGCTCAGTGGGTGCTGCCATCCCATTATAACCCCCAGCACAAGTGTTGGCTTCACCTTCTGCTTCTGCAGTTAGCAGTCAGGAACTAGTCCAATAAGTTCCTTTGGGTAATTGCACCCTCACTAGCATATCTTCTAGAAGCAACTTATTATATGGACCATATCTTTACAGGTATCTCACAGTTCATCAGTGATAAGGGTTTGCATGACTCACTGCTATATGGTGAGGGAAGCCAACCCCTCTAAAAATCTCACCAGAAAGGACACATGGTAGTTTTCTATATCACCAAAGCCAGTGACCTTCCTCAATAAGGGCACTAAACAATCAGATTCTAAATTGTTTTTCAAATATGGGGATATATTTAAAGTTGTGGGGGGAGGCTTTGTTTTGTTTTGTTTTGGATTGTTGATCTATACTCAGCTCTTTCTATGGATTTATGGGCCATGGATAATGAAAAAAGTACACTAACAGATGGAATGCCATGAATGAGTATTTATTGCCACCTAGGCAAAACTCCAGAAAGTTCTAGATGGAAATGTGAACAATGGAATGAGCTTCACCTTCAAAAATAGCATACACATTTTATCTCCTCCTCTTCTTTTCATTAGGCATGATGATAATACAGTAATCTAATCAGGGAGTGATCCATATATGCAGTCTTAATTTGGTTTATGGATATTCCCTATGCATTGTTTGCATCCATCAACTGGATGTATACAAAACAGGTAATTTTCTTCCCCACACTAACCTTGCAATGCACTGATGGACTGTTTGGTTTATGACTGGGAGAAAAAGAAAACAAATCTGACTTGGGTGTGCATGTACTATGCAATGGCTGTCGTGACTAGAGATGGGTGATAAATTCATTCTCTCAAGGTTTTTCTTTCTTTAAATGGATTTATTTCTTGAACCCAATTGTTGAATTGGATGTAGATGGAAATGGCAATGTTTCTGATCTTGCAATGCATAGCACAAGAGGAAGAAAAAAAAATCAACAATGTAGACACAATTGAAAAATGTGTACAATTCTAAAACACACATAAAAGTGCTTGATTGGTATATATGCATATAGCAGTGTGTGCACTTGAAAAATACACACACAGGGAATAAAATTAATGTAGAATCAGGATGGAATGAGGTTAACATCCTTAACAAGGATGAAGAGGACTGATTTGTCTGTTCTGTGATCTGTTAGTATTCCTTTTCCTTCCTGGCTATGTCTAACATGGAAGAGGGGCATCTTATCCAATGACTGTTTCCACTCTACACTGTTATAGTTCTATTATTCCACATTTAACCTCCTGTGGAATTCTGGGGGTTGTAGTTTACTGAGGCCGAAGAGCTCTCTGGCTGAGTATTCTAAATACATCTCCCTAAACTGCAAGCCCCAGGATTCCATAGGAGTTTGAAAGTGGAGTAATAGCAGTGTAATGTGGAAATGGCCCAAGTTTGCTCCTTCATCTAAACAACATCCTTTCACAACAGTGCAGAGATGCAGTAGTGCAGTTGTTACCTTGACTTCTGGGGGTCCCTTTGGGGGACACCTTGATTTGCTCCAAAATGCAAAGGCTGAAGAAATTAGCAGAGCATTGGCAATAGCAAAACGAGGGGCAAGCAGAATCTTTTACTCAATGTTTACAGGGTCTAACCAAGTGAAAAGTCAGACAAACGTACCAATAAATGGATTTTATTAATAAATGTGTTCTCATGCACCAACGCACTCACTCACTCATGTACACAAGGGCTATTGAGAAAGGAAAGGGGTGAAAATTGATAGGGGATTCAGCAGAAAGGGTGTAAAGGCGGCGATACTGCACCTATCCTGAAGTCTTCAGTCTGGGAAGTGGCGAGAAGAACAGAGCCCAGTGAAGAGAAGTGGCTGAGGGGATCACTCAACTAACAGAGTGCTGGTCTGCTAGTGTGGCGAGGAGTTCTCTGAAGAAACCCTCAAAAACTGGGACTACTTATAGGGCAAAATGTACCTTGAGGACAGGTCCTTTCCTGGAAAGAACAATGGCCAAAATAAAGGGAGAAATACCGCACAATAGCAAATGATTGGCTTATGCAGATGCAGTGCAGGGTTTACTAACGTCAGAGTTGCTCAACCTGGGAAAAACCCAATAATCCACTCAAGTTGGCTATTTCTTGGCTGAAATCCTTTTGTCCGTGCGGACATGTTTAGCCTGAGGTCCCCTAGGGGAACGTGACTGGGGATTTTCCTGGCCTGATCGATTTTCAGTCGTTTGACCTCTTTGTCTACATACCCATTCAGGCAACCTCTCAGGCATGGCGGGCATGTTTAATATCAAATTTATAATCCCTGGGATAGGGTATGCCAATGGGGTAACACAGTAGTGAAGAAATGGCCAATGTGTCATGACTAGCCATCTATGTCCTAAATGCAATGCTCAGTTCCACCTAGATTCGATCCATTGAATCGATGGGACTTAACATAAATGCTGTGTCTGGAGGTCAACTTTTGTGGTGCTCTCTTACTTTCATCAATACAGAGAGGGGACAATCAGAATCTTTCTAGTAAATACTTAATATCTCCAGTGCTTTCAGCTGCAAGATTAGAAGTAGCATGTAACTGGAGATCTTTAAACAATTTATCCTTCAAAACCTGGTTAAATAGTTCTGAGATAGCTGTCTCACTAGAAGCACTAATCAGGCCCCTGAGTGTCAGCGAACAATAACAGTGCCCTCAAAAGTCACAATTTAATATCCTTTCATTACATGCTCATATGAGTCATCCCATTTTGCACCTCCTAAAATATATGCAAAGTTCTGGTTAAATCCTTTCAGATCACTTGCATCATTTTATAAAGTAATATTATTATTAGACCATGTTTTTCCACCTGTTGTAAAAGCCTGTGTTGGTAACTGCTGCCTAGTTGACCTTGACTTATGACAACCCTATGAGTGAGAGTTCACCCTGTCATCAACAACCCTTCCCAGGTCCTGAAAACTCAGGGCTGTGACTTCCTTTATCTATCTGTAATGCATTCTTCTTCTTTTTCTACTGTCTTCTACTTTGCTGAGTATTATTGTGTTTTCTGGGGAGTCATGTCTGTCTTCTTCTGCTTCTGCTTTTTCTTCTCAACAGATTCAATAATTCTTTATTTGGCCAAGGCCCTTACGAGGGCAGAGACACAAAGGCACAAGGGTGGCACTGACATGCAAACATTCAGTGTGGAGGTGGGGTGGTGACACAAGTCTTTTCATGATATGTATAAAATATGAAAGTCATCCTGGCTTCTAGGGAGAGCTCAGCTCTGATTTGGTTTATTTGTTATTTGGGAGTCCAGAGTATCCCCAGAGCATTGCTGCAAGCACCACAAATCAAATGAGTTGATTCTCTTCCTCTTCTCTTCCTCTGTCCATCTTTCACAGCCATACATAGAAATTGGAAATTCAGTGGCATAGATAATCCTGACTGGTGTTCAGTGGAGGATCTTTATATGGATCTTGTCTATTTCCTTCATAGCTGCCCTTCCAAGTCCTAGTCTTCTTCTGATTTCTTGACTGCTGTCTCCATTCTGATTAATGACTAAGCCAAGGTATAGGAAATGTTTCACTGTCTCAGTGCCTTCATTATCTACTTTAAAGTTATGGAAATCATCTGTGGTCATTACTGTTGTCTTCTCAATGTTCAGTTATAAACCTGGCTTTGCACTTTCTACCTTGACTTTCTTCAGTGGTTGTTCCGAGTCTTTGCTATATTCTAATAGCAGTATGGTATCATCTGCACATCATCTGCACATCTGTTGATGCACCTTCCTCCAGTTTTCATATCTTCTTCCTCAGAGTCTAATCCACCTTTGCCTATGATGTGTTCAGTGTGCTAGCTAAATAAATAGAGGGATAAAATGCAGCCTTGCCTGACCCCCTTGCCAATTGGAAACCCTTCTGTTTGTCCATATTCTGTCCTATCATTGGCCTCTTGTCCTAAATACAGATTACACATGAAGATAATAAAGTACTTTGGTACCCCCATTTTTTTTAAGAATGACCCATAGATTTTCATGATCTACATAATTAAAGTCTTTCCTATAATCTTTAAAGCACAGACTGATTTTCTTCTGAAATGCTTTGGTACACTTGAGTTTCTTCTCCTTCTGCTCTGTCGTTGGAGCATAAACTTGGATTGTGTTTATATTGATGCATTCTCCCTGAAGTCTTATTGATACGATTTGGTCAGACTTTGCATTATATCCTTTTACTGCTTTTGCTATCTCTCTTCTCACTATTAATTCCTCCTCACACAGAGTCATGTTTTGATCAAAATGTTCCATTTCTGTCCGCTCACTCATCCCAAATATTGCAATGTGTGTACGTTCCATTTCATCATCATCATCATCATCATCATCATCATCATCATCATCATCATCATTTTCCAGCTTCCCCAATTCATGCTTTTCACATTCCATGTTCCTATAATATATGTTGTGCAGCTTCAAACTTTCCTTTTACCTCTGAGCATTTCAACAGCTGAATGTCCTTTAGGCTTGAATACAGTTGTGTCTTTAGCTACAGCACTACTTGTAGTTGTCCTCTGCTGTACCCCAGTAACTTTTTGAGTGCCTTTTGACCTAGAAGTTTCATCTTCTGGCACTACCTTTTATTTCAGTTTGGATTGCCTCATCATAGAATTTTAATGGTAAAAGACATCCAGAAGGGGTGCCTCCTTCCACCCAGTACTAGCGAGTGTTAGCTATAGTGCCACTATCTTTGTTTTGGAGAGATCCTCTGTCAGCATTGGTCCTCATTACTACTGGTGCCCCATAGCTGTTTGGCACATTTAATCTGGCTCCTCCACAAAAGTTTGTCTGACACGAGAGACTCTACCAGCAGCACTCCTGCCATCAGAATAGCTTCTTGCCTCACAGAAGCACATACAGTCCCACCACTATGTAAAGCTAGTGATGTGATGGGTAAAACCTTATATTATTGCACCAATGTGTTAATAAAAAAATTAATTTTTTAAATATTTATTGTTATTTAAATATTTTAAACATTAAGTATTTTAAATATTTCTTTAGTATTTGATATGTACAAATGTTGACTTACCAAGCTTTTATTGATTCAGTCAGCCAACATTAGTTGAGACTACCAGTTGGATTTAAGGCAGGATTCTATTTCACTGATGGCAACCATGAGAGGCAACCATATTCTAATGAGTTATTTTTTATTTCTTACAGGAGTGTGGTTGGTGATGCCACAGTAGGAAAAGGAAAGGGCTGGATGATGGATCCAGAAGTTTTGAGTCAGCAAAGATGACTGCTAGGCAGAGATACTGACGGGCCTGTGGGAGAAAGAGAAGTTGTAATTCCAGGTTTGAAGATTGTTTGCAGCAGGGATTGGCAAGTGTAGCAGGTCTGGGGAGCTATTTTTATGCCATGGGGGTCCCATTAGCTATTGAAAAACCAACCAACCAACCAGCCAAGCTCAAAGTGACTTCTGGATCTCAACATGGGTATTAGTTATGTTAAAAAATATAGGAAAGCCCTGAAACCTATTTAAAAGGTAAGTTGTTGCAACTGTTGGTTCCACATAGCAACAGTTCATCCTCTCTCTCTCTGTTAGGAAAAGGTTGGTCTGGGATTCTGGAGGTTTTGGGGGCCACAGAAACATCCTTGGGGGCAGCATGTGGTCTTCAGGCCAGACTTTGCCCACCCCTGTTGTAGTAAGGGTAGAGAAAGTATGTCCCACAAGCCTCATAGGACTTTTGTGCTCCCTTGAAGCCTCTGGCACTCTTCAGAAGCCTCTATATCACCTTCAGAAATGTTTGATTTATTTTCTGCTGATCATCAGGTGAATTATGACCTCCAGATCACTTCAGATGTGTCCTAACTGTTCACAATGATGGCTACTTCCCTTTGTCCAATCCCAAAACCTTTTACTGGCTTCTCCCACGTGTCTTACAGGTTTAGAGACCAGAGCAATGTCAGAAATGGAATTTGTTGAAAAGCAGAACCCTGTACTGTACAGTAAGGGACAAGAAGGACTTATGGAGGCTCACTTGGGACTGGTGTGTGCACGCTGCTTGCAAAGTCTCTCAGTTGGCTTGGTGCCTTCCCCCCAGCTTGCTTTGCAAGCGGCATGCACACACACAGCAGTTGCAAGCCTCTGTAGGCAAGAAGAACTGATGAAAGAGCTGAATCCAAGTTGAATGAATGGAACTTGATCTTAATTTGGAACCATCAAAAGAGTGAGGGCATTTCCACACTACACTGTTATAGTGCTATTATTCCACTTTCAATCTCCGATGGAATTCTGGGGTTTGTAGTTTCCTGAAGCACAAGAGCTCTCTGCCTGAGCATTCTAAAAGCCCCTCCCTAAACTGAAAATCCCAGAATTCCATAGGATGTTGAAAGTGGAATAATAGCACTATAATAATGTAGTGTGGAAAGACCCTGAGTCATCAGAGAACAGGACATCAAAAGGTGAAGGCTTCCTGTATTTCAGTTGCAAACCAGATGAATTTGGAACTGGAAGTTACATGACATCAATTTCCCCCATGCTTCCAGTGAGGCACTGCACTGATGTGATGAAGGGGTGGAAATTGCCCCCTGCCCCCTATATAGTTGCCCACTCTTGTTCTACAGCATGGAAGGACCCCCTGCACTTGTAGTGCTAAAGAGATTTCCAGGCCCACTTGACACACGTGTGCCTGGGGACAGGGACAGCAGACGACTTCCCCACCTTCAGCACTGACTGCATACAGCATTTTAAACATCTTTAAAAGGGCTTGATTTGGGGATCTGTGATGGATGCTATTGTTGTGTGCAACCTTTTCACGGCATGCAAGTCAATATCCCTTTTCTTTCCTTCTTGTTGTTCTCCCCTTTATTGTTACGGTTTGGATTAATAGGTACCATTGCGGAGAAACTGAAATACCTATACTACACTTAATAGTAACATTTTAAAAAGTTTTAAATTTTTGTGCACCAATGAACTTTTTGTTTTTCCCCCAGCATTTCACAGATGAAAACCAAAACACATGTGGCCAGGAAACACTAGAAGGTGGTCTGATGGCAAATGTTATTAATGAGGAAGAATACACAAGGAAGGAGGGGCTGCAGAAATTTGCTTTTGTCTGAGTCTATTGGGAAGGGCAAAATTTGGCCTCTTCCGTTCCCCCTCCCTCTGAGTTAATTGAATGCAAACTGCTTTTGCACTTTTAATTTAGGGCCTTTTCAAACTACACTGTTATAGTGCTCTTATTCCACATCAACATCCTGTGGAATTCTGGTGTTTATAGTTTCCTGAGGCCCAAGAGCTCTCTGGCTGAGAATTCTAAAGGCCCCTCCCTAAACTGCAAAGCCCAGGAGTCCACATGATGTTGAAAGTGGAATAAGAGCACTATAACAGTGTAGTATGGAAAGGCCCTTAGTTTATAGTGACTGAAATAAGCTGAGGGGGAAGGTGGGAGGAGGGAGTAAAATTGGCACATTCTAAAAGCAGTTGAAAAAGTGGGATGACAAAATCAAGCAGGACTGTCCCTGCCATACTGGAACAGTTGGAGGGTATGCTTTATCGTATTGGAAGCATGTACCCGATAGCCTCTTTATGCATTCCTCACTGTTTTCCTCCACAGAACACCTCATGCCCTATATGATTCTCCCCTGCTTTTTCTTTTCAAGGCAAACTTGTGCAGTAGGCTTGCTTGAGAAACAATAGCATGGCCAAATCTCTCAATGAATGTGGTAGTCAAATGGGAATGTTAATTTTGAACATGCCACAAGCAATTAATATGTGTCACGCTTGCAACTGAAGAAACAGATTGTCAGTAAGAGGGAGTGTGTTATACAATATGAAGATCTGAAGGCTATTTAAAACAATCATGTGAAGGCAAGGGTTCTTGTTCTGTTCTGTTTGTTTTTTTGTTGGTACAAAAAGTGGCTCAGCAAAACCAAAAACAATTAGAGCTAAATTGACTCTCATAACAGAGTACACAAGGGACCTATGAATTGGAGGGAAAATCAAGTCAGTCCTAATTTATTAAATTCATGAGAGGGAAAAGAAAAAGATTGAGTTAAAATGGTCCTTCTTCATGTAACAAGGGAAAGGCCATTTTTTATTCTGCTCTGAGCCATAGTGCAATGCTTTCATTTTCACTGGGTGGGTCCCCCTGAATCATGTGATGAGCATAATGGGGAGACCCTGGTCTGGAGATGTCAAAGGACAATGTTGGCCCAGTATGTGGATTATCTACCAAGCACACTGTCAACGTGTGCCATATGTTTTGGAGATAGAATTTCATTATCTGTAACAGGAGTGGGCAACTGTTTTGGTCCTATGGACTAAATTAATCCTTTGATACCAGTCTAAGGCCATTTCCGCACGAGGGAATAAAAATGGCCCAGTGCATCCTCTCATGGAGGTCGTCTGCACCTTGGAGCGGACTAGGTTCGGACTACTTACCTGAGATCCACACCTCAGTCTGCTCCGAAACGCCCCCAACTGGTCCTCCAGAGCGCTTTTTAAAGAACGGTAGAAAAGCATTCTTTAATTTTTTGGAGCACGCCATTGCGTTCCTGCTCACTTGTGCAGATTCACAGGCTCGCACCAATGTGAGCCTGCAATCTACAGACGGTGGGCTTTAGGCGTGGCAAGCTTTAGCGGTTGGTCGGGATCCATGAACAACTGGAAGCCGCTATTTTGGAAGCCGGAGCAATGCGGATCTAAGATCTCGCACTGCTCCGATTCACCCTGGACGAGATGGAGGAGCCCTGTGTAAGGGCTTAAGGGACAGTCCGCATTGGTCCGTGCCCAGAAGATCCAGTAAGTAATGGCACGAAGCGATTTCCTCGCCTCGTGCGGAAATGGCCTATGAGGTTAGATTACATAAGATGTGACAGCTCTGCCTCACCCAACCTTCATTTCAACTAACCCTCCCCTCTTCTACTTTCATTGTGCTCTCTCTACCCCCCCTCCTTTTTTCTTGCATACTTCACTGCCTGAATCTTGGAATGGGTTAGTGCATAAGGGAATTCCAAACATATCTTCAATCAGTGATTTGTAAGAATGGCAGGATCATGGCCTCCACCTGGTCAGTTTCTCAACAAGAGAGGGGAGCTGATCAGATATGACAGCAGGATTTCTCTTCTGCATTCATCACTTATCTCCTCTGGGGCAAAGCACAGAGGCCCATCTACCTCACTACAGAGAACCCGAGGGTCAATGTGATTACGTTCTCTATGCTTTTACTGTGGCAAAAAGACTTAGGGCCTTTCTGCACTAAACTATTATAGTGCTGTTATTATACTTGCAGCATCCTATGGAATCCTGGGGTTTATAGTTTAGGGAGGGGCCTTTAGAATTCTCAGCCAGAGAGCTCTTTGGCCTCAATAAACTGCAAATGCCAAAATGCCACAGGATGTTGAAAGTGGAATAGCAGTATAACAGTATGATGCAGAAAGGCCCTTAGACTCCAAGGCTGGAAAAAGCAACATTCACCATCTATCTTTCACTGGTGAAAAGATCTTAGAGCTTGTACTCTTCATGAACATATAATGAATTTTTGGAAATATGGTAAGCTTTTATCAGTGTTCATACCCTATGCACTCTCCTTTCCCTTGGTCTTTCTGTCCCTCTATCCCTTTCCTTTTCATTCCTATTATTTTCTGTTTCTTTTCTTTGTAATCAGACAAAGAGAAGTCAAGAATGACTGTGTGCCCTTTGTATATGCAGGTGTAGCTGGATACTACCTGGCAATCCTCCATCTTCCCCGTGGCCATCATTCATCTTCTTTGGGGGAGCACAACAGTATCATGAAAATAAGTTGCATAGGGAAAGAAGAGGCAGAGATGCATGGAATTTTGGTTGGTGGGATCATTCCGTTCAATATGTAATTACTGAACGTTACTGTGTGCTATAACAGACAGACGAGCATCAGACTTGTAGCTCTTTCACATTACACAACCACAGCACTGTGATTCCACTTTTAAGTGCCATGGCCACATCTTAAGGAATCCTGGGGCCTGCAGTTTAGGAAGAGATGCTTATAATTATGAACCAGAAAGTCCTAATTCCTTGCCAAACTATAAATCTCAGAATTCCATAGGATGCAGCCATGGCAGTTAAAGTGGACTTATCAAGCCATAATTGTGCAGTGTGAAAGGGTTCTAGGACTGGAAAATATGGATTTAATTGCATCCTCACTGCTTAGCCTTAGGTTGTTGTAAAGTTAAAGTGGAGCAGTCATCATTGTCGCTGTCCTGAGCTCTTTAGGGGAAAGGCTGGATAGAATCATAGAATCACAGAGTTGGAAGAGACCACAGTGGCCATCCAGTCCAACCCTCTGCCATGCAGGAACACCCATCAAAGCATTCCTGACAGATGGCCATTCAGCCTCTGCTTAAAAACCTCCAAAAGCACTCCAAGGCAGCATATTCTACTGCCGGATAGCTCTGACCATCAGGAAGTTCTTCCTGAGGTTCAGATGGAATCTCCTTTCCTGCAGCTTGAATCCATTGCTCCTTGTCCTGGTCTCTGGAGCAGCAGAAAACAAGCCCACTTCCTCCTCAGCATGACATACCTTCAAATATTTAAACATGGCTATCATGTCCCCTTTTAACCTTCTCTTCTGCAGACTAAACATCCCCAGCTCCCTAAGCTGTTCCTCATAGGGCATGGCTTCCAGACCCTTCACCATTTTAGTCGTCCTTCTCTGGACATGTTCCAGCTTGTCGATATCCTTCTTGAATTGAGATGCCCAGAACTGGACACAGTATTCCAAATGAGGCCTAAGCAATGCAGAATAGGGTGGTACTATTACCTCCCTCGATCTAGACACCATACTCCTATTAATGCAACCAAGAATCGCATTGGCTTTCTGGGCTGCTGCATCACACTGCTGACTCATGTTCAGCTGTCCAGCCACATGTCCTCCATCCTATATTTGTGCATTCCAATTTTTCTGCCTAAGTGCAGGACCTTACATTTCTCTCTGTTGAAATTCATTTTGGAATTACTCTTTCAAAACTCAATTGGAATGTTGTGCACTCCAGTTCTGCTGCATTGGCACAGGACGTGACTGTGGCAGCAAGAGTGTACGAGTATTCTCCCTAAAAAATAATAACCACAGTGAGATCCGGTGTTGCAAGTTACTGCTTCGTAGCTGGTAGGTTACGTGGAGCAGTAAAAAATGGGCTGGTGAGTCAGATTTAAGTTCAAGGATTGTCACAGAATTTGACAACACAGTAAGGCCAGTTATTGCCCCAGTACCAGCCTGCCTCCCAAGGTACAAGTTCAGTAGTTGTTTCCTCTCTGTTTCTGGGCTTGTTGCTCAAGCACGCCTCTGCTTTGAAAGCCCACGTGATATATTTAAATCCCATTTGAGTGGGTGGGCAAAGATGCAACTTCTTTTGACAGAAAAAGAAATACATTTCACGCAGTTCTTGATGCTCATACTCTGACCTGAATATGGGTCAGAAATACTCCTAAGGGAACATTTTGCTCTTTTTGGTCCTTTTGATCTCTCTGAAGTCCTTAGAAGTGGCGACCCCATTATGTAAACTCTTTTTCCTTCCCTTCCTTTAATTAATGGTATCATGAAACAGCTGGGGAGTATAGAGATGTTAAAAACCAAATCTGCTCCTTGTAGGAAATGAGAATTTGTCTTTCCCCTGAAATTTCTCATTTGTTGGAGGCCCTTGAGGGTTTTGCCCTACAGAAAATCTTGCTGTTCTTCAAAGTAATGAATAGTTGCATTTCTTAGAAGTCTTTTTTTTAAAAATGTATTTGTGTCATTTTGCTTAATTCCATTAGACGCATGGTTCTGTTGCAGCTGAGTCTCTTTGGTAGTTGTAGCTCAAAAAGGTTAGTATCTTGCACTGTGGTGGATGTTATTACCATTGATTAGGGAAGGCATGAGGCATGGTTCGTTTATGGCCTTATTACTGAAGCATGGTTTGAAGATGGTATGGGGCAAAAGGGAGCCAGCTGCTCAGCAAAGCTGTTGGAAAATAAGAATGGGATGGGGAAAAATCCCCACATGATAGAATGTGTAACAATTTTCAGCAAAAGAGACCTCCCTTTTTTAAAAAGCATTTGAACTAACAATTTTTTTATTGATTAATTTTTACACAAGATTACATAAACTAAACATAGATATAAACTAATGTTAACACACTAAATAAAATAAAACACTGAACTAAAAAACCTCCAAAACATTGACTGGTTGTTGTGTTCTTTTAAGTTGTTTCTGACTTATGGTGACCCTAAGGTGAACCTATCATGGGGTTTTCTGGGGCTGAGAGTGTGTGACACACCCAAGGTCACCCAGTGAGCTTCCACGGTGGAGCAGGAAATCAAACCCTGGTCTCCAAGAGTCATAGTCCAATGCTCAAACCACTATACCATACTGTGTCTCAAACACTGACTTACGAAGTAACTAATCTAAACAACTAAACAATAAAATACTAATACACAAAAGGGCTCTGACTCCCCACCACTAAATTGTAATGGGAAAAGGAAAAGAAGGTAAGATGATATTGCAGTGTCCCCTCCACATTCATGAGGGTTTGTGGAACAGAACTCTTGCAAAAGTAGAAAAACTGCAAATTACTCTCCCCACGATCTCCCTCCCTTTCCCCCTCCTATTTCCTTGCCTTTGACCTTGGCACTCCTACGGGGAAATAAAGTACTTACCAGTACTTTCCCCTCAGACAGAGAAGAACAGAGCACTGAGTTCTGGCATTCTGTCTACTTCTGGTCACCATCTTGAGAAAGGAGATTCCTTCTAGAGGGGATGGATGGGAGGAAAGAGAGCTCCTGATGAATCAGTGGCCATTATTTCATAGAATGTGCAGCCATGCGGTAGAGAGGGCATGCCTCCAGCAGTAGGGGGAGGTGGCTTTGCTCACCCAAAAGGAAAAAATGTCCATTTTAAACACAGGCTTCACAAGCCTGGGGTGAGGAATGCAAGAGAATGGGAGGACAATGGAGAGGGAAGGCAAGCACGTGCCTCGCAAATAATCAAATTCACAGAGATCAAACCTGTGAATGTGGAGAGAGGACTGTATTCCACCATTACAGATCCAGCTAAGCAAAAGTTCTAGCAGACATACCTTCAGATTATTGAATCATTTGGATTGTTGCTCAAGAAGTCCATAAATGGTTTCCAGCCTTTCAAGAAATCTTCATCTGGTTTGTCTTTTAAAACCCATATTAATTTAGCCACTTGGGATACTTCAGCAACCTTAGTAATCCAATCCTCTATCACCAGTTCTTTGGCCCTTTTCTAAGTTTGTGCAGACCGTATTCTTATAACTGTTATCATAAAACAAAGGAGCCCATATTTAGGCTCCAAATCCTTATCCACGATACCCAACAAAAACATTTCTACCTTTAATTTTTTTTTTTGCATTAACATCTTAGACTTTTTTTACCTTTTTTCAATTCTACCACATGTGAAAAAAAGCCCTCCTTGACACCCCCGCAATGATCTGAAACATTCAAAACTAATGACTTCTAACAAAATCACATTGCCACATACAATTGACAAGCTAGGAATAAAGCATTACAATGAAAATCCTAATAGTTCAAAGGGAGCAAGATGGAATTTATTAGGCAAAGTAATGTGCTCTCCCCTATATCTGCTTTTGCCCCCATTTTTCTATTCTGAAGCTTCAGAATTGAAGAACTGTCAAAATTTTTCATCTGTTTGTCCCTTGTGATCAGACGGGTCACTGCTGATCACCAGCTGCACTTTTTAACAGAGTGAAGTCTGTAATTCAAGATAATTCCTCTGCAATTTTGTGGGCCATGGGCAACTTTTCAGACTAGCTTTTAAAGCCAAGACAAGGAATGAGGAAAAAAACCTTGCAACTCTCAGGGAATCAACCTCTTATTCACTGTGCCACAGATTACTTCTGCCTATTTCTTCCTCCCTTTTCCCTTTCAAACACCATGAAGCAAATGTGCTCACATTTTAAACATTAGGGCTTCTTCCCTGGGAGTTTTTGAAGTGTAATATATTTTTACCACTATCTCTGAGGGTACCCTGCAGCTAAAATGAAAGAGAGCCCAGAAGTACAGTTATTTAGCCTCTTCAGATCCCCACAAAGTGCTTTTTGAAAAATATTTTTATGCAGAATACACTCATTTTGGCATACAGGTTTATTTTCAGATGGAAAAAATAATGTCAATTATTCCTGATATAGATTGGATATCATCCTTGAGTTTTATCATTTGTGGAATAGTATAATTTGGTTGTAAAGTGTTTTTTTTTTTTAAGTTTGCTGTTCAGCCAGAATCAAATAAAATCCTTAATGTGAAGATTTGATGAGCATGAATAAACCTCATGCAGCACCAGGGTCTTTCCCCCAAGGGCCTTGTTGCTTTTTCTCTCAATGGAGGTGCATTTCCATGGCTCTTGTGCCCTAGGTTTTCTCTTCAGGCCTCTCTGCTTGGAGGTTTTATGTACGAGGGACAGACCAGAAACTCTGGAGTCAAACAAGTCATTACTTTTAATAAGGGATAATAAAATTGTATTCTTCCTCTTTTGGTAGATTTGCCGGTTCAGGTCTATACTGGGCCCGCAGGTTTCGAGGCCAAAATCTGAGCCCTGCAGATAGCCCCTGACGATGCCATTAATCATTTTGCATTAAGCAGTAATCACAGTTGCTTGTCCTGCAAACACACATACACTTCCCTGTTTGGAAATTAAGAGAAATTTTAGCAAAAGATCTTGTTGTTCCCAGAACTAAGTGAAATGAAGGGATTATGCCTTCTTAATTACGTAGAGTTGTTTCAAATCTCCTTAAAAATCCACCTCTTTCTTCTCTCTGTAGATCCCTTTACTGGCTACCAGGGCCTGTTTCAGACTTCTGGTTCTGGTATTCAAGGCTTTGCCTTCTAACCTCCCTCAGTACCTCTCAGTTCGACTAATAATGGTATGTTCTATCCAGGAATTTTAAGATCTACAGGTAAAGGATTACTATCTGTTCCACCAATGTGCACTTCTCTGTCAAAGCTGAGAGCCTTTCAAGATCTGACTCAGCATTTGTGGAACGGTCTTCCTTTGGGCCTTTGGCTGAAGGAGGATCTCACCTGTTCTCGTAAAGGGTTGAAGACCTTCCTCTTTGATTCATCATCTTTAGCCACTAAGTTGTGTTTGTGGTGCTGAGATGAGTAGCGACTGGTGGAGTGTTGAGGACTTCCTTCCTTGTATTGCTATAGCATTATGTTTATTGGCTTTCTACCTGACTATATAGATTGATGAAAATCTTCAGTGAAAAGTGTATTATAAATAGATGTTGTTGTTATTATTATTATTATTATTGAAACAGGATAAGGAACATATAACCTAGCTTACTTGCATCTAGCCAGAATGTGGATGCAGAACAGAGCAGGGGATGAGCTCCAGAACATCTATGAATGGGAAGGTAGAAGGAAGCAAAACTAAGTAAAAACTTCTTTGCAAGAGTCTTTGAAAGTTGGAGCAACAAATCATTTAAGGCTTTCAAACTGTAGGAAGTTGTTGCTCTCCTAGCTGAACTGGAGATTTGCACCCAGTCCTCTCCTGTTGCCTAGAGCTGAAATCACCAACACTGAAGAATTTGTACCTTCATCTCCTGTCTGGATCTAACCCACAAAAACTGGAGACTCAGTGCTATGGTCCCAGCAGCAGAAATAACATGGAAGGCACAAAAGAGTAGAGGTTTTCCAACATGTTTCAGGAAACTTTTTATTCAAAAGTAAACAATAGCCACATGTGGAATGAAACAACCAGGTCAGGTAAGTTTCATATTAAATAAATAAAAACATTCTGAGGCTTTTAGAAATCACCTGGAAGACTTCTTCCACAAGGCATCCAGTGATGATTCTTTTTCTTTCACTAGCGTTCTCTTTTCTTAATAATTTCTATTTTTATATGGATCTAGGCTTAACCTGCTGGGATAGATAGACACACACAGCTATAGTAGTAGTCGGTAAAATACAATCCCATTCTTTGCCCAATCAAGCTTTATTGCATTGTGCAATGAAGAAATGCTGCTGCAACCCACCATCAAAAGCTTCTGTTTCTCTCGCCCTTCTTCACCATCCTTCCAGTGCTAATGCTGCTTTTAAAAAGACCAGCTAGATGGAGGAGAAGGAGGAAAAGGACTAGACAAGCATAAAAAGCCTTTGTAAAAAAGAGCTTTACTGTTAGAGGCTTTGTTAACTGTCATATGCTTGTATGTGCAAAGTCCCAAAGAATCTCATGGCTTCTTCTCCTTTTCCTTGGTGGGGTATGTAAAGTGTCAGACCATTTTTGTTTTTTCAATAGAGTTCCAAACCCAAACAACTATTCCTCACATCCCTGGCACCTGGTTTGGTTCCTTTTAGCAAACCTCATGACAACACCCAAGAGAATCCCCTACTCTCTGCAAGCCAGGTTTCCCTGTGTGGGATTGTACGAGCTGGACAATCATCAGGCATGAAAAAAAAAAAAGCACTTAGGCTCAACATATCACATCTTTAGGAGATCTCATGGCTCTTACATCTAGCTTTGTCTTTAAATATATATTGGCAGCACAGGCAACTCCTATGCAGAAAGGCAGAAATGCTTGCAAGGCTGTGGATGGCACAGGAGAATATAATTTACAAAACAACTGAAACCAGGGCTCTTGTTTTGTAAGCGAGCGTGTGCACTGTGAACTCCTGACAACTGCATCGCTTGCACTGCCCCGCAGTCACTTTTATTGACTTATCTGTGCAGATAGAGATGGTTAAAATATATATGAGCAGGTCGATTACAACTACAGAATAGCGGGTTATTCAGCAGCATCGAGTACCAATCCCAGTATACAATTGTGTACTCCCTGCAGGCTGGAGGCCAATTAATTTGAAGATCAGATCAAATTCAGCAAGTGTTATTGTGTGTTACATGGATACACAATCCCCGGAGGCTACTGATAATGATAACAATGCACTAATACAGGGAAGTCCTCTCAACCAGACTCTAATTATGGAGTTCTACACTGGCTTTTGTTCTCATAGGAGAGTCTTTCATTAGAAGTTATGGTGCCATCATAAGGGGTTTTTTCCCCTTGTTTTGTAGCACCTGTTGTTTGAGACATTGTTTCTTTTGCAAAGTGGCAGTAAACAAAAAGTATATGAGATGCTGATTCTCCTGTGACCATATATATCATTAAAAGAGTTCCATTTCTACAAAGAAGAGTCTTGTGCATGATATCCTTTTAGCACGGATAAACAGTTTCAAGACATTCAGTTCAGAATGTGTCTCTCTTAATTTCCAAAGAGGTCTTGAAGATGGAGGGAAAAATATCCTTTGAATTGATGCAACCTATTGTATCAGATTAACACATTCAGCAGACTCAAATTATGATCTCTGCCTTGATTAGGTAGAAGATTATGGTTGACTTTAGGAGGCATGATTCCAGCTGGACTTATGATTTCTTATGAAATCAAGTATAAGAACAGGTGATATTTAGTCATCTTCTAAAGATAGTTCCAGGAGATTAGAAACTTATGGGCTTTTTGAGCAATAAGAAATCTAGTGATACAGTAATTTGTGGCTATGCTTATTAGTAATTCTAGTGGATTAGTAATGATAGAATAAAGTATTTTTATTTTCTTTTGTTTTTCTTTTTCATTACAGTTTGGTATGGTGGGGTCAGAGCCCTTTTGTGTCTTAGGCCATTTCAACACAATGTCACTGTCCTGGGATGGGGACACGTTGCTGCCAGTCCACAAATCATGCTTTTGCATGATGTCATGGTCCCACTGCCCACATGTGCTGAGCCATTGCAATTGTGGGATATTCTATTACCAGAAAAAAATCCAGTAATGGCCCCCAACTGCGCGATGCTCCCATCATTGGTAGCCATGTAGAAAGGATGGAAGCATGATCTAGGTGCTTCTTTCTCCAGCGCAGCATAAGAAGTGGGCAGCTGCACCATGGAAGGAAGACACATGTCTTTTATGCTACCTACTTCTGCGGGCAGCTGACCAGGTGCAAAGGGGAATGTTTGGGTGGTGGTCCCGTCCTGGCAGTGGCACTGCTGGGATTGAGACAAGATAACGATGGAAAATGGTAAAGTATAGAAAGGGCCTTAGTAAGTTAGTGTTTAGTGTTGAATTGTTTAGTTATTAGTGTCTTAGTTTACTGTTTTTATATTCTGTTTTAGTTCTTGTTTGTGAATCAGATTGTTTGTGCTTGTGTTAAAATTTATAAATAAGACATTTTTTAAAAGGTCAGTAATTTGTGCAAATTTTGAACAGCGCCAAACTGGAGAAAGAATGAAATTCACAGAGTCAGTGCATGGTTTGGGTGGGCAAGGCCCCAGGTTCCACCCGGGGCATGTGAAGCTACAAGAGGGACAAGTGATCAGAAAGATCTCTTCCAGAGACCAAGGAGAACTGCTGCCTGTCCAAATAAGTGATATAGATAAATAGAGTCCAATGTGTTAGAAATTTGTTTTAGCTTCTTATGTTCCTATAAAGTAGAGATGATGTTATGCTGTCCTCACATGCCACATGTGTTGGGAGTGGGCTTCTGTACAAGCCGCTCTTATGGCTTCTTTGCTCCAAGCAGAAAGCCACTAGAATGTTCAAATACCCATGCTAACCTCAGACAAATATATCCAGAGACAAGAGTGCATTTTAGATCTGGATAAGGGACAAAGGGCATAGAAAACATAGAAAACAAGAGAATTGACTGAGGGACCCATCTATCTCAACCAACACGGCTAGTGGTGAATGTTCACGGAAGCTGAATTCCAAAACATCGGCCAGAATAAATATTTTGGTCTTTAAGGTGTTATATTTTTGCTATAACTGGCTAACATGGCTTCCCTTCAAGTAGAGGATATACTCATCGAGGACAAATTGGTGTTGTCATGTGATCTGGTTCCCATATGAATTTGTGAGCTTAATGGTAAAGAAGTCCTGTGCACATACTTACAAAGCAGCTAGTTTTGCAGTTCATGGAGTTTCTGAGCAATCAGCAAGAATTTCAATGAGATTAAGGGGTCAGCTTCAATGAGCTACAAAACATTTGGATGGTCTGCTGAACACAGATTGCACATGTTCAGAATCAGTGATGTGCAAACAATTAATGCAAAATTTATGAAATGTATAGTTCCCAATCTAATCATGAGCCAGAACACAGTTCGATTTAAAATCCATATATTTCAAGGTCTGTAATTTGAAGTTTGAAAAAAAATGCGTATATTTTAAAAAATGCACACAACATTGTTAATTTTGGGGAGTGAAAGGTATGTCAGGATGCATACATTATAGAAAGTGTACAAAATGCTTTAAAATGGTGCTGACAGCCGGTGTGGTGTAGTGGTTTGAGATCAGGGTTCAATTCCTTGCTCAGCCATGAAAACCCCGTGGGTGACCTTGGGAGTGTCACACTCTCTCAGCCCCATAAAACCTCATGATAGATTCACCTTAGGGTCACTATAGGTCAGAAATGGTGTGAAGGCACACAACAATACAAATAGTACAGAATTTTCTTTGTCAAAATCTCAGTCTGGTGTGGATTTGGAATGGATCAGATTTAGCACTGTGAAAATAAAAATCTGAGTGACATTGAGCTCAACAGACTTACCCTTTTTTACCCAGAATCTATTTTTACTTTGGAGGGTCTGCTTGATCTGAGCACTGCAAGCAAGGGTGGCTGATGACTTTGATGTCAGCGGGAGGGTGAGTCTTCTCTGAATTTTGGTTCAAATGTTGAAGGAGCCCTCCAATGTGCTAAACATGTTTGTGGGAATAAGGCTCAATGCCTTGAATGAGTCCTTTAAAGTTCTGACTAAAACCCACATCAGATTCACGGCCCTTTGACATAGGAGCCACCAGTTGTCATTGATTGTGAGCACATGAATATTCAGTTTTGAACCAAGTAACTACACACAATACCCTAAAGGTACCAGGTCCTGTCTGGTCTGGGAAGCTAACAAATATCTGATGGTGTAGACTATATTTCAGAGAAAGTAACTGGCAAAACCACCTCTGACTATTCCTTGCCTAAGAAAACCCTATGAAATTAATGGGATTACCATAAGACAACAGATGACTTGAAGTCACATACACACAATTACAGACATAAGAACTCCATAGGAAACTGCCTAATATCAAGTCAAACAAACTTGATCTAAACAATTATGCAGTGGCAGAGACCACAGTCACCAAGGGGTAAGACAGATGTACCTGGACATGTAAGGAACTGGACCAGAAATCTACTGAGGCAAAGCACGCATTCTGTTAACTTTGCCCCTTTCTCCTGTTTTAACTATAAGGTTATGATCTGACGATTGTGTGTTGGTTGTATCAAGTAAGCTTTTCTAAAGCACTTATAAATGTTGTAAACTACACTAACTTCTTCTCCTCCAGAATCCTATTTTTTTTAAAAAATCAGATATTTGTTTTCATAACATAGCAACAAGAGAATAACTTAAAGTTATTGAACTTAAAGTTCAAAACAGGTGGTTGTTTGTTGTTAACTGTCCACCTTGACTTATGTCAGACCTCCAAGTCATTCTGTTATCAACAGCCCCACTCAGGTCTTGCAGACTCAAAGCTGTGGATCCTTTGACTGAGTCTATCCATCTGCAATGTAGTCTTCCTCTTTTGCTACTGCTTTTCCTCCTGCCAAGTATTACAGTCTTTTCTAGTAAGTAATGTCTTTTCATGATATGACCAAAGTACAACAGTCTCAGTTAATCATCTTTGCTTCCAGGGAGTGTTCAGGCTTGATTTGTTCTTGATTTGTCTGTTAGATGGTCCAGGGTATCTTCAGAACTCTCCTCCAGCACCAAATCTCAGATGAGTGGATTCAGCTTCCTTCACCATCCAGCGTTCACAACCATATGTAAAAATTGGAAATACAAGGACATGGACAGTCATGATTGTCATATTCATTCTGTGGTGTATCTAGTGTAGACAGCACCTAGGGCAAGCATGGAAGTTGCACCTCTACCTTCTTGCCCCTACTCCCACTTCCCATCCCTACACGTATGGCTTTTTTGCACCCCCTGGAATTGGCGCCCAGGGCACATATCCTACTTACTGCATCCTAGGTATATCTCTGTATTCAGTTACATATCTTTACACTTGAGCACCTTGTCTACTTCCATCATAGCTGCCCCTCCAAATCCTAGTCTTCTTCTGATTTCTTGACTGTAGCCTCCATTCTGATTAATGACTGAGCCAAGATATAGGAAATCTTTCACTATCTCAATGTTTTCATTGTCTACTTTAAAGTTATGTAAATCATCTGTGGTCATCATTTTTGTTTTCCTAATGTTCAACTGTAAAACTGCCTTTGCACTTTCTTTCTTTACTTTCTTCAATAGTCATTCTAAGTGTTTGTTATTTTCTGCTAGTAGTATGGTGTTATCTGTATATCTTAAATTGTTGATGTTTTCTTCTCCAGTTTTCGCATCTCCTTCCTCAGAGTCTAATCTATCTTTGCCTATGATATGTTCAGAGATCAAGTTAAATAGATAGGGTGATAAAATGCAACCTTGCCTGACCCTGTTGCCAATTGGAAACCATTCTGTTTCTCTATATTATGTCCTATCATTGGGCTCTTTTACAGATTATGCTTTAGGAGAATAAAGTTTTATGGTATCCCCATTTCTTTAAGAGCGATCCATAGTTTTTCATGATCCATATAATTAAAGGCTTTGCTATAATCTATAAACACAGGCTGAAGAAATTCTTTGGTGTGCTCCATTATCCAACATATGTTTGCAATATGATCCCTCATGCGTCTTTCTCTTCTGAACCCAGCTTGGACAGCTGCATTTCTCAGTCTATTTCTCACTCAAAACAGGTACCAAAGAAAGATCATTTAGCGAAAGTCAGAAAGATAGAAATATGCAGTCAGCAGATAACCAAAGCTGTACTTAGCTGTGTATTGGTTCCGTGCTATTAATTTAATACATTTATATACTGCCTTACTTCCACCTCTAAAGATATTATGTCTTATCTTCCATCTTGTCTCCTGCTTGGTGGATCCAGAACTGCAAGGTTATATATTATCCATCTTCAAGCCATGCATTGTTATGAATTGGATATAAAATAGTAGCAATCTGCTAGTACTTCTGTATATATAAATAGATGTATAGGCCTTTCCCCCACTGTAATCCTTGTACATGGTTCTGTTAGAAATCTCCTTGCTGTCCCCATAACATTTGTTTCTAACACAGTATTGGCTTGCTGTGGTGAGAGTGAAATGAGATTAAGTTCTGGAAATAAAGACTGTTAGCCTGGAGTTAATAGGATGATATTTGTCAACTTTGGTACTAGGGTTATGCATTTCAACATTCATTAGATGTTTACATGAAAATAAAAGTTCAAAAAATGCCTCAAAGGGGCATTGTGATTTTGGAATTCTTTCCTTCTTTTTCCTCCTCTCTACTTGTGTGTGTGTGTGTATTTCATATTGTCCTACAGAGTACTTTGCCAACTTTTGATAGCCCTCAAAGTACAAATTTTTTCTAGCTGAAAAATAATGAAATAATTTTTCTAGCTGAAAAATAATGTGCTCAGATGGAGATATTGCAAGGTGTACAATAGCTTGTTTTGTTGTAATATCTCATTATATAGTTTTGAGTTATGGGCTCACTGACATTCTAGCACTAAATCTTCTTGTCTTCTAATACATTTAAATTTTATTTCACACACTGCAATTTAACACTAATTTTTGTAAGAGTCGGCATCTGTATCAATATTCTAGTGTTTACTTATTTAAAAACAAATATTGTCTTCATAGACTCTCTTCATTTTATTTTTATTTATTTATTTTACATTCTTTGGTCCTTGATGATCATTCTACATGTACTCTCAACTATCTTAAAGTTCTTATCAGTTCAGTTGTCTGGGTTTCCTTTTCCTCCAATTTCCAAGAATGACAATTCTCCCACTGGTTTTTAGCAATGCATGCACTTTCTTAATTTTTAAAACAAGAGTTTTAAAAATGTAGAATACTGTGAAGAGTTATCAATTATATCACTGAAGTACAATTAAATAGAGAAGCTATCTGGAAGCAGTAGAGGTTAGCATGTTGGACCTGAGTAGGGAAATTCGGATTCAGATCCTCATTTGTCTATGGAGTTCAGTGGGTGACCTTGCACCAGGCTGTATCCACACTGCACAATTACTGAAGGTTAATACCAGTTTAACAACCACATCTGTATTCTATCAAATCATCGGATTTGCAATTTGGTGTGACCCTTAGAATTCTTAAGTCTGCTCCCCTCAACTACAACATGGTGCTCTCTTGGCAAAGAAGTCTAAGTACTTAACCAAACTACAAACCCCCAATTCTCTAGGTTAATGAGACAGGTGTTAAAGTGCTACTGAACTGCCATAATTCTGCAATGAGATACATCCCCAAGTCACCCACTCTTAGCTTAATTGTGTGGCCTTCCAGATATTGAATTGTAGCCCCTGGCCCAACATTGGTTATGTTGGTTAAGTCTGCTGGGAGTTGCTAAAATGGTGTAGTGTGAAAGAGACTTGACCCATGTTGTTTTGAATCTGGTGGACCAGAGAATTCTAATGCTGATTTTTTTTTTTAAAGTGGATACCTAAAGTTTGACATCTTTCCGTCTTTTATACATCACTCTTCTCCTTTATTGAAAGGAAATACATGGAGTGTCGACCCCAAATTGTAAGACAGTTAAAATAAGTCAAGCTGCAGTTCAGACACATACAAAATGGCACCTGTGCTCAGCCGAACAAACTGCACTGAAAAATATAAACCAGATGACATGCTTTTTACACATTTTCAGGGAAGTAGTTGGGGAAGCAGTAATAATGATGCCAGAAAATGGTAGAGACAAAAGATACTGGTGTGCATTTTTCCACCTTTGTTTCAGGTTAATGAGAATCACATAGAGCTCTATAGTGGAAGCTGGCATTTCTCATGGGAGCATTGAGGGAAATTGCCATAAAAGCAGGTCACTTTTAAAAGGGGAGGGTCTCAATTTTTCCTTTCTGAATTCTCATTTCTTGACTAACATGATTGGAGAGGAGGCAAGTGGTACTGAGCCGCTTGCTTCCCCGCAATTCTGACAAGCCACAAACCACAGTGTCACTTTTTAATGATTCCTCAGCTGGAGGCGTGATGGCAATATCCTCCCCTCATGAGCCCTCCTCCATTTTCCCATTAATAGATGTATTCCTAGAATCAGCTTTAAATTGAATGGCAGGAGGGTTTTTTTCCCCCCCTTTCTTTTTTCCCTCCTCTTCTCTTTTCTTCTCCTTCCTTTAATTAAAAATCAGATCTGTTGCTTTTAATCTTCCTGAATAGCATCTCTTTAGCTTAGAGTGACAGCATCTGACTGTGGCTCAGTTCCTTTGCCTGTTTTAACTTGGCTTGGCGAGGGGTGTGAAAAAAAAAATACATGGCATTTCTCCAGTTCTGGTGAGAAGGAGCGAAATGCCAACTTTTCCCCTTTCCTGCTTCAGTGCAATTGACCAGTAAAATCCAGCAGGTTTTAACATTCTGAGGTGATTCTCAAGACTGTAGTGGTCCACTGATTATTGTTTAATTTTTATTTACTAAAAGTGCACCTGGTTTGCATCACAGGACCTGTAAGGATCTTGGCCCTGAGTGAGTCTTTGCAGGATTCTGCCTGCAAGGATCTTGGCCCTGACTACAGTGAGTGAGTCTGAGTGAGGCTCTGCACAATCCTGCCCAATACCTCAGGCACAGCTGGCTGCTCAGATGAAGGGCAGTGGAAGCGGCCAGAAACCAGTTATATAAGAGCTGGGGTTTCTCTGCAGCCTTTGCCACAGCAATATGGTTTTCTGTGTTGCCTATAGCCTCTCCTGATGCTTTGGTGGTCCTGGCCTTGCTGACCTGTGGACTCTGACTCCCAGCTTGTTCCCTGGACCTGCCCCTTGCTTCTGGCTGCTTGGACCCTTCATACCATGTCAGACCTCTGTTGCCTTGGACTTTTGCTGAACTCTGGCTTGTTTTCTGGACTTCCCTCTTGCCCCTGGCTCCTTGGCCTCCTGATACCAGGTGTTGGGTCTGAGGCCCTCTGGGTAGGCCCTGTGTTACACACTCACACATTTCAGTTCAGCCTGCTTTCACAGTAACGAACATATTTTGGGGGTTAGTTCATGCTGTTTCGTTGCTAGGTCAGGCTGCCCTGTATGCTGCAGTCCTGTGAGAATTGCCAAGGAATGTTAACGATGGGTGCTTTGCTCCCTGTGCCGTCCAGTACAGTGTGGGGAGAGCAAAGCCTGATTAGAGACTGTCTGCTGCCATTTCAGGCAGGTAATGAGAATTGGCCACAAGCCTATCATGCACCTGGCCCATGGGTGCCTCAGTAATTGGGGCATCCGAGGTGGAATAGCCCTCTCTCCTGCCCCTTTCAGCACGGTGGATTGAAGGATTGGCAGCCTGTTTTGCTACTCACGTACAAAAAGCCTATATAATCTGTTGAAACAAAGAGAATGCTGCTCCATTGCCTGCTTTGCCTTCCTGAGAGGGTTAGAATGTATGTATGCTTGTGTGCCTTTTGTTTTTCTTTTTGCGTCTTTGCTTAATAAACTGCATCCTCAAAGACCAGAACTGGCTTGGTTCTTGCCTCCCAGCATCTCGTACTGTGAAACTTGCATGGCCACCCAATCCAGGGAGGGTCATGTGCTATACCAGGTCAGACCTCTGTTGCCTTGGACTCTTGCTGAACTCTGGTCCCTCACTCCCTGCCCTGTGTTGGGACTGACAAGACTTACAACTTTAGTCATTATGGGGTTAATTGGTCTATTGGTGTTATAGAGGACCTTCACCCGAAACTGTTATTGGGAGCAGTTGTAAAGGCTCTATAAGAATAGTGTCAGGAATCTCTCCCTGTCAGACTGTGGCCAGCAAGGGAAGAGATTGGTCAGGAACACTTGGGGAGTCCAAATATATCAAACACCAAGAAAAGCTTAAGAATGTATGTATGCTTGTGTGCCTTTTGTTTTTCTTTTTGCGTCTTTGCTTAATAAACTGCATCCTCAAAGACCAGAACTGGCTTGGTTCTGCCTCCCAGCATCTCGTACTGTGAAACTTGCATGGCCACCCAATCCAGGGAGGGTCATGTGCTATACCAGGTAGACCTCTGTTGCCTTGGACTCTTGCTGAACTCTGGTCCCTCACTCCCTGCCCTGTGTTGGGACTGACAAGACTTACAACTTTAGTCATTATGGGGTTAATTGGTCTATTGGTGTTATAGAGGACCTTCACCCGAAACTGTTATTGGGACAGTTGTAAGGCTCATAAGAATAGTGTCAGGAATCTCTCCCTGTCAGACTGTGGCCAGCAAGGAAGAGATTGGTCAGGAACACTTGGGGAGTCCAAAATCAACACCAAGAAAACACAAGCCAAGCCAGGTCAAGGTCCAGTACAAAGGTTCAGGAGGCAGAGATCTGTCTGGAGGGTTTAGGGAGCAGGAGACACGAAGATTGTGAGGGCTTCCAAATAGTCTGCTGCAAGCAAGGAACAGCAATGCCAGCAGACTTAAATAACTGCTGTGAACAGGTGCTCCTTGTTATTGTTTCCTCAGCCTACTCCATGCAGCCTCCCTCTGAGAGCCCATTTCAGCCCTCTGTGTGATTGAGGGCTGATGGGCACAGCTGGCTGCAACTCCTCTGCATCACTGCTGGTTCTCTCTCCATTAATAGCTGACTGGGGCAACTCTGTCTGTGTTTGACCTTCCAGTGCAGGGGATGTTTGCGGGTTGACTTGCTCGGCCCCCTGCACAATCAGTTGCTCCTCAATCACAGCAACAGCATCTATCACAAGTAGCATTCTCTTAGTGCACACTCACTTCCTGATTTGATCTTCAGTTGCTGCAGTTTGTATCATATCCTGCTTCATTGCAGTATTGTATTATATTTTGATATAATTTGTATTTGTATTTTAATTTGCCAAACTTGCTCATGTTCTCTTTTAACCTTTTGTATATTGAGAACCTATATGCTATTTTTATCTTTTAACTAGAATATATAAAAGACTGTTTCTCTTACCCTATTTTGTCTTCTGAATTTCCTTTTTATTTACAACACTTTAGTGCCTGCATCTGATAATCCTTGCCACCCATGCCCTGCACCCTGATAGGAGCCTAGGCAGCATGCAATATAATAATATTGTTTGTTTATAGCACTCTGTTCACCAACGGGTGGAATATCAACTTATACAGTAAGGGACAAAGACAATAAACATAACACTATAACAATATATGGATTGAAATCCCCAACACCCTACCAGTTGCTACCCATCTCAACACCGTAAATACAACTCAGTGGCTTAAGTTGGTGAATCAAAGAGGAAGGTCTTCAGCCCTTTACGAAAATGGGTGAAAGCCTCCTCCAGACAGAGGTCCAAAGGAAGACCGTTCCACAAATGTGGATCCAGATCTTGAAAGGCTCTCTGCCTTGACAGAGGATTACATGTTGGTGGAACAAGCAATAATACTTTGCCCGTAGATCTTAAATTCCCAGATGGAATGTACCATACTGGTCGAGCTGTGAGGTACTGAGACAGGTTAGAAGGCAAAGTTTTGAATACTAGAACCAAAAGTTTGAAACAGGCCCTGGCCAAAGCTGTTGGCTAATGAAGGGAATGGGGGGGGAAGAAACATGTGAATATTTAAGGAGTTGTTCAAACAACACAGACAGCTTTGTTCTGAATTAAAATCAGAGGAAGAAGGTAGGAAGAAAGCAAACCTACTAGGAAGCTGTTACAATAATGTGAATTAAAATAAAATAAATGCCAATCAGTTATTAACACTGAGGAGCAATATGTGTATTTGTATCAGCTACTTAGTCATTGGTATGTAACTAAGTAACATGTCTCAGATTGATTTCCCCACTCCACCCCCTTCCTGGAGCATCTTAATAGCCAGCAGCCAGATCAGACAAAGGAGAGGTGTCCAGCTGGTGACTGAGGTGCAAGAAGGATGAGATTTCTAAGCCCAACCCTCCAGCAAGCAAGGCTGTAAGACGGACTTGTGGCAAGGCTCCTGCTTCATAGGTGGAAAAGGGAGACATTCTGTTGGGTGCTCCAAGTTCTTTAGACATTCCCAATAGGTTCTTTAAGAAGGGGAAAAATGGATGAAGGCCTTCTCCTAGAAGTTTGTGCTGGTATTCCTGTCATTCCAGAGTAAGTTATGTAAGGGGTTCTGGCTACATCTCCTGCTCTCGAGTAGCTGAGAGGATTCCTGAATTCTATCTTGTTACCACCATCCAACCCACATGACTCTGTCCCTTAGTAGGAAGTTACTGAGTAAGTAACTTGCACTTTTTCCATCTGTGACTCTGCAGAGCTTTTCTCCTGCCCTCCCATGGGAGAATAGAATCCTGTGCACAGATGCACATACACACCGAGCAAAGGCACGTGAAGAAAGTGTGGGAAAGGGGAGATCTTTAAAGGAAAGCTTTTCTTCCAAGGAAGTACTCTTAGGCCCTTTCCACACGGGGGTATTAAAATAGTGTAGCGTGACCTCTGACGGAGGTTGTCTACACCGTAAAATGGATTGGGTGGATTACTTTAGTGTAATTGCACACCCCAATCCGCACTAGGGCGACCGGAAGTGGTGCCGCCGCGTGCTTTTTAAAAACCACTTTTCATGTGGTTTTTAAAAAGAACGATCATGCAGTCCCATTGCAGCGCCCGGTGTGGATTTGCAGGCGCGCGCAGGGGCATGCCTGCAGATCTGCCGGGGGCTGGCTTTCCGGCTGGTGAGCTTTTCCAGTTGGTGGAGGGCCTCCGCCAGTTGTAAGCCGCCATTTTGGGCGCCACGGGACGCTGAGGAGTGTGGAGCAGTAAAAACGCGCTGCTCCACGTGGCGACGGACTTACCGGGTTTCAGGTAAGCTCCGTTTCAGGACATTTTTTCCTTCACGTGTGGAAAGGGCCTTATACTAGTAAAAGGGGATCTGGTACATGGAGGCATCTTCCTTCAGCCATTACTTAGTAGTAGTTATAAAGTTAGAAAAACAGCTTAAGTCGTATTCAGCCAAGGTAAGAAAGAAACATAAAACCTAACATGACTAGTGGAACATTCCTATTCTACTCCCAATACAGATGGTGATCTGAGTCTTGGGATGTTCATGGAAAGCTGAGAAATAGAGCCGCTTGGGATGTTCTTGCAGTTGTTGCAAACTGAGTTCAAAGTGCAAAAGGAGTTGGTACTCGATTAACTCAGTTAATGTGAGGGGAGGGACAGAATCCTGCCCTTCCCAGTAGACTCAGGCAAAAGCAAACTTCTGCAGCTTCACCTAACTTGTGTATTTTTCCATATTAATAATATTTCTATAAGACCACTCTGATGTTGCATGGCCACATGTGTCCTGGTTTTCATCTGTGAAATATTGGAGGGTGTGATCCCACCCTTTTGCCCCAAATTGGAACTCAGCTTACATAAATTCAACTAAAAATGCAGATAAAAGCACATGCAAAGACCTAAGGAGAAACATACAAAACATGGTTTAAAATCTAATTAAGCTATCCTTCAAATTAAAAACATTTAAAACAAAATCATTGAAAAGGTAAAAACAGTGGAACACCACTCCATTAAAAGCCCTTGCGGTCAGTTTCCAAAAGACTGTTGGAACAGAAAAGTTGTCAATTGCCTGTGGAAGGCAAGTTTATTTTTTGTTACAGTTTATTTTATATTATCAATTTATTATACCACCCTTCCTCTGAAGGGAATACAAGGCAGTGTGCAAAATAATTCAAACATCACTTATGCATAACAATTTAAAATATTCAAACATAAAAGTAAAATAACAACCTACCATAGTATTTATTTATTGAGAGCATGATTATAGGATGAAGTACACCTGACTTGAAAGCTGTACATGCAAAAAGGATCTAAGGTCCGTATTGGACCACAAGCTGAACGTGAGTCAATATCGACAGGAGCCTACTGTTGAGATCAAGAGAAGCACAAGTGCCCAAAGAAAAGTGAACAAAACGATCAGATTTCTGGAAAGCAAAGTTTATGAGCAGTGACTTAGGGAGCTGGGCATGTTTAACTTGGATCAGAGAAGACTGAAAAGTGACAAAATAGCCCTTTTTGTTTTGTGCAGCTTCTGAGACTAGAAAACAGACCAGTGATTCAAACTGCAAGAAAAGAGATTTCACCTGAACATTAGGAAGAACTTAGTTACTATAAGAATTATGCAGCAGTGGAATAAGCTGATTCGGAAAGTGGAGGAATCTCTATTTTGGAGCTCTTTAAATGGAGGTTGGATGGACATAATTTGGGAGTGTATTACTGCATGGCAGTGGGGTTAGACTAGGTGGCCCTTGTGCTGTCTTCTTGATCTAAGACCATTTGTACCTACACTGTTATAGCGCTATTATTCCACTTTCAACAACCTGTGGAATTCTTGGGCTTGTTGTTTACTGAGTCCAAAGAGCTCTCTGGCTGAGAATTCTAAAGGCCCCTCCCTGAAATGCAAACCCCAGGATTCCACAGAATGATGAAAGTGAAATAATAGCACTATAACAGTGTAGTGTGGAAACGGCTGTAGATTCTATGATTAGTTTAATATATGTCTGCTTGTGTATGTGTAACCTGAAGTAATAGCATACATCTGAGCCAATGGCCATGCTCTCTAAAAGACTTTGGGAATTGTAGTCTAAAATTGTAGTCCACTTCTTCAAAGTCTGGTATACATTTACTACATGAGGTAGCTCATCTGTTTCCCAGTTTGCTTTTGAATCCAAATCTCTAAAGCTCAAACGGTGAACTCACTCTGTCTATTTTGCTCAGCTGGACTTTGATTTTTTCCATTACTTTCTGCTTATTCATTATGATGTTATATTTACTTTAACTACCCCCCTTTTCTTCAGCAAATGTAATATGTGAAAAGACGTTCAAGCAGCCAGTTTAATTACATGTTGTTCATAATAATTGGTAGGATGTTAATTCCATCTGCTCATAACTCTTTATGCTCCGCATTCCTGCTAGGTTCTATTTTATTGCCTCTGTAAATCCTGTTGCTGCACCTTACCGTCAATCATATGCTTTAAGGTTTATTGAAAAATAGTGTGTGCAGCAGCTGTCCCAGATATCCCAAGAAATACATGAGTGGTCTCTAGAAATAAGTCCAAGGGACTCCCAAAACGTTCGGCTCAACTCTGTACTGCCCCTCAAGTCACTATCACTGTCTTTTCTGATTTTGCTAGGGCTTGAAAAAGTTTCATTTTTGGTCTACAACTCCAAAGTTTGGGAAAGAACCCAAACTAGTAATATTTGTCCCATTCTCCATACCCTCTAATATTTCACAAATGAAAACTGGGATGGGGACGTGTGACCAAGCAACACTGGGCTGTGGTCAGGGTGGCAAAAGTTATTAATGAAGAACATATGAGCTAGGAGAGATTGCAGCAGATTGTTTTTGTCTGAGCCTACGGCGAAGGGCCTGCTGCTTCCTCCTCTCCCCTAAGTCAATTGAGTGCAAACTACTTTTGTTTCTTTGTACTCATTTCTTCTGGTTTCTTCCAGTACTGTACATCTCTGATTCTGTTCTTCTGTCCCTGAATCCCCAAGACACTGGATCTCTGGCTGGCAGAGTCTTGGAGTTATAGACCACAAAAAGAGGGAAGAAAAGAGGAAAACATGTTTTTCTATAAATTGTGCTTTAAAACTTCTGTGTCACTCTTTTTTGCTCATCTGTCTGATCTTCATGAAGTTTGCCTTGCATTTATACTCCCCTGAAGGAGTAGGTGGACAAGCAGAAATGGCAAGACTGTTCCAAAACTTTTTTGCTGCTTGGTGTGAATGAATTTCACCCAGAGATTGGCAGTTAAATCTTCCTTGTGGGGACATAACAGCATCCTCCATCCATGCCATATTACTTGAAGGCAACAGGAAAATGTAGGGGCTGTGGAGGCAGGCTGGCTGGAAAACACAGTCCTATCTTTCAACAGAGGAGGGCAAGATGCTATTGCTGCTGCCACCCAACCAAACATCTAGGAGCTGTTGTCTCATGCATTGACTTCTCCTTGCCTAACAGTAGAACTGATCATGAGGAAAGGCATATTTTGGTCTATTTGGGCATACTTCTACTTGTTCCAGTGCATCTGGGTCTCTTTCGCACTACAAAATTATAGTGTTATGATTCTACTTTAACTGCAGTGGCAACATCCTGTGGAATCCTGGCTTTGTAGCGTGGGACAGCAAAATAGCTAAGAATTGTACATGCCACTCCCTAAGTTCCATATACACTGATGGTGCTAAATAAGTAAATATGTAATGTGAAGGGGCCCCGAGTTAAATAGTAGCAGTAGTTCATCCCAGGGATGTATTCTTGAGAAACCAAAATTGGCATGTAAACTGATCACTTGTTCTTTTGTCCTGACAGACTACTGCTTCGGGGGATCATTCCATTTCTGTAGGGAAATAATTTTGTCCAGGCTATTGCATAACACAGACATGTGCCAGATCATCATCTGTGTCATGTGAGACATATTGCAAATGGAAACATCACTTTGGTTCTTGTGGGTTTTTCAGGCTTTGAGACTGTGTTCTGGTTGTATTTTCTCCTGATATTTCACCTGCATCTGTGGCTGGCATCTTCAGAGGAAAGGTGAATTGGAAGTGGAGTGGAGAATAAATATGCCAGTCTCCTCCTCCAGAGGGGAGGGAGCAATTAGCATAATAGTCCTATTGTGTGTATTGAATACTTGTTCCTGGAGGGAGACTTCCTGAGCCCAGGTGGAGCTCGTTAGGGCTCGTTAGTATCTTTTTTGTTTTGATTTTGGTGTTTTTCAATACTGGCATTTTGTTGACCTTCCGAGTCTCCTCTTTCCTGTTAAAATTATCCAAGTGTTTGTGGGCTTCAATGGCCTCTCTGTGTAGCCTGACCTGGTAGTTGTTAGAATGGTCCAGAATTTCTGTGCTTTCAAATAACATTCTGTGTCCGGGTTGGTTTATAGTGTGTTCTGCTACTGCTGACTTTTCTGGCTGGATCAGCCTGCAGTATCTTTCATGTTCTTTGATATGTGTCTGGATGCTGCATTTTGTGGTCCCTATGTAGACCTGACCATAGCTGCACGGTATGTGGTAAACTCCTGCAGAAGTTGCTGAATTTTCTGCATTTGCTGAATTTTCCTGGTTGGTCTGTAAATTGTTCGGAGGTTATGTTTCTTCATGAGTTTCCTTATTCGGTCAGTGACTCCTTTGATATATGGTAAAAACAAATTCCTTTCAGGTGACTGTTCATCCTTACTCCTGTGATTTTTTCGGGGTCTTGAGGGCCTTCTGATATCTGAGCTGGAGTACCCATTAGCCTGTAGAGCCCAGTTTAAATGATTCAGTTCCTCATTCAAGAGGTGAGGTTCACAAATTCTTTTTGCACAGTCTACCAGAGTTTTTATTGTGCTCCTTTTTGTCCTGGGTGATGGTTGGAGTCTTTGTGTAGATATCTGTCTGTGTGCGTAGGTTTTCTCTACACCGTGTGGCCCAGTCGATGGTTGGGCTTGCGGGTGACTAGGACATCCAGAAATGGTAGTTTTCCCTCATTTCTTTCTCCATGGTTAATTGGATGTTCGGGTGGATGTTGTTTAGATGGTCCAGAAAACAGGTCAGCTGTTCATCACTGTGGCTCCAAATGATGAAGGTGTCATCCACATAATGGAACCATGTAGTTCAACGTCAGGCGAAAATACAACCAGAACACGGTCTCAAAGCCCGAAAAACCCACAAGAACCAATGGATTCTGGCTGTGAAAGCCTTCGACTCTACAGGAAACATCACTCATCAGCTTAGGCATGACACATGTGAGCACACCAGTAGGCTCACTCTTGCATGAAAAGAATCCTTTCCTGCCATTGTACTTTTACTGCAGGACAGTACTAGTGATAGAAATCAACTAAATAAAATCAGTTAAGCTATGAAATTGCAAATTTTCTAACAAAGAGGGACAACCTAATTTTATTTATTTATTTTTAAGTAAAGTGATTGATTTAAGTTGGGCTCTCAGAATAACTGAGATATCTTTTCTACTTTAGTCTGTGTGCATATGTATGTATGTATGTATTGGTCTCAGAGATAGAGCTAGTAAGATACCCTAATTACTAAAATGCAAGTCTGCAAATGTTTAAGGCTTTAGTAGAGTTATGTTAAGTATTCACTGGGGTATACTGGTATAAACATATCACATATCAAGGTCTATTTAATTCTTGATACTCTTGAAAATATGTGCAGGCAGCAATATCAGAGAATGGCCAGAATCCTATTGTTCATCCCAACCAGAGGAGATCCATTGAGCCAATGGAATTTACCTATACATTAACTCACCATTCAACAAGTGATTTGTTGAGTCTACTCTGGTTAGGACTAAACAATAGGGTTCTGGCCAATGTCACTAGATTTCAGAGTTCAAGTGTGATAAGTGTGTAACATCAACTCTTAGTCAGCAACCTCTGCATTTCCTATGCGTCACTGCATTTGTCTGGATCATCTCCCCATTTGCATCTTTTATTGCTCTGCTTTATAGCTAAGGATGATCCTGAAAATCTGTGTAGCACAAAGTGCAAGCTTTTGATTTGAATACAGATTGCTCTATTTGCATAATGAGATATGATGATGAAGTAATTAAAGCAGGAGGCTCCAGCCAGCGACTGTTGCAAACTTGAAGTATCACCCAGGGCCACTCCTTTGATATATGTTTGGAACTGTAGGAGTCTTCCTGTAAGGCTTGGCTCTGTTTCAGATGTAATATCTTGGGTCCAAAGCTCACAGGAGTTGCATGCTCACTGGGCTCCAAATGGCATTTGCACATGCTCATGGAGTTCCAAATAGCAGGAGCTGTCATAATGTCTTCAGGTGGGAGCATTATTTTGTATGTGTACTTGTAGAGAATTTCCATCTCTTCCACAGAATGGGAAGCTACTTCCTATCACATGATTACAAGGCAAACTGGATTCCCTGTGTGAGTATGCTGGAACCATGGTTTCAGGTGACATGCTTTAAAACAGGTGGGAACATTGGACGCCACAGGCTGCTTGTGATTCCTAGATCCTACTTTGGAGTCCTCTGAAGCTCCCTTCAATCCATCAAGGCCCCAACCCCTTGATTTTAAAAATATGCACAATGGGGGGAGGAGCCAACTACGATGGCAGAGAGAGGCTAAATATTCGACTCCCGGAACAGATGATTATAAAATAATTCCAGAAGCCTTTTTCAAAACAAAGAAAGAATGTGAGTAATTAATTGAATAATGTGGGAAAGAATGTAAGATAAGATAGTGGATTGGTTTCGATTCTTCTCCAACTGGAGGGAAAATAAAAGACTCTGTTTAAACTGCAAATAACTGTTGAAACGGACCGAAAGCAAAACAGTTTTTTTTTCTCCCTTTGTGGTCCTTGAGATATATGCCGCCTAAAAAAAAGGTCTATAAACACCCTGTTTGGAAGCGACCTACAGCAACAGATAAAACATATAATCGTCTAGTTAGAGATTTTGAAAATATAAACTTAAACTTTAACGGAGACGAAAAAGTCATTAAAATGGCGGCGAAGAAAGCTGCGAACGGAGCTAATGAAGAGATAAAAACTTTTATACACAAGCTTATTACAGAGTCTAATCAAGCTCTTGTTACTACAATAACATCTAATATAAGGGCAGAAATGGGGCAATTGCAGGAAAAAATCTCACAGGAGTTAAAAGCATTGGACCTTAAAGTGGATGATATAAAAAAAACCCAAGGGAATCAGCAGACCAGACTAGCAGAACATGATGGCAGGATTTCTTTGTTAGAGAGACAAATTATCCAGCTCCAAGACCAGAACAGAAGAAACAATGTGAGGATTCGTGGACTCGCAGAGCAGCCACAACAAAGTCAAAAATCCTTGAAAGAGGAAGTTTTAAAATGGCTAAAAAGCATTGTTCCTGAGATTTTATGGGAAGATCATGACATAGAGAGAATTCATCGTGTGTCAGCTGCAAAAAGAGGAATAATTCCCAGAGATATTATAATGAGAATTGCGAATTTCAACAAGAAAGATGATTTGATGAGAGCTGTTAGAAAGAATCCAGGAATATTGAAGTATCGAGATAACACAGTGGAAATTTATAATGACTTATGCCGCGAAACAATAAATTGGAGAAGGGAAATGAAACCCTGCATCATAGTTCTACAGAGAGTTGGGATAAGATACAGTTGGGGATATCCCATCTTTCTGAAATTCCAATATGCTGGCAAATACCACAGAATAAATTCTCTTGAACAAGGATTGCAACTCCTGAAAGAACTGAAACTGATCCAGCAAGAGGAAAAGGAAGAAGAAGGAGCAGCGGGAGGAGCAACTGAGGAAGGAGTAGTGGGAGGAGTAACTGAAGAAGGAGCAGCGGGAGGAGCAACAGGAGGAGCAAAGAAGAAGACTTCGGGAGATAAACGAAAGGACAGAGGCTGAGGAGGACTGGAAGAAACAATATGATATAACAGAAGAAGAAGAAAGAGAACTTCATAGAGTAGGAGAAGGGTAGATGACTACTGAGTAAAATATATTCTTATAGATTATAAATGCATAGAGATAGATTTATATATATATAAAGCAAGAGGGTAGAGAGAGGGAAGGGAGGGGGAAGAGAGGGAAAAAAATATGGGAAAGAAAATAAATCGGGAGAGGGTATTGGTCTCTATGCCGGGAGTTGGCATACCTTCACACACACCCCCCAGGACCATGGCTGGTCGTTTCCAAGGCAGAAGCGCTTTGGAGGAAGAGGGGGGGACAAATGTTTGTGTGGGGAGGGGAGGGGAGGGCGGGAAGGGGGAGGGGAGTGGGAGGGGGGAAGGGAAGGGGAAGGGGAGCACCATCACATTAAAGAGCCAATGGGGAGTGGGATTAGAAAATTCAAAATATGAAAAATGGAGAATAGATTGAGAATATCAACATTGAATGTGAAAGGTTTGGGGTCAATAATAAAGAGAAAAAGGATAGAATCGATATTAAAAAAAGATAAGGCCGATATAATTTTTTTACAAGAAACACATGGGAAAAGAGATAAAAAAAATGAGCTTAGATTGAACTGGGTAGCTATTTACGAGGAAGCATTTGGTACATCCAAATCAAGAGGAGTTGCAATAATAATTTCCAAAAGATGCAATTTCATTGTAACAAGTGTGGAGTTAGACGAAAAAGGTAGATATGTAATTATACAAGGTGAAATAGATGGAGAAACATATGTCATAATGAATATTTACGCACCTAATGAGAAGCAAAAAGAGTTTTATGAAGAAATATTTAATAAGATCAAAAAAATGAAAGGAGATTATACAATAATCGCAGGTGATTTTAATATGGTGATGGATAGATGGAAAGATAAATCAGATCCATCAATTAGAGATAGATATAATAATATAACAATTTTGAATAAATTAGTGAGTAGAAATGAACTGATAGATGTTTGGAGGCTAATAAAGGGTGAAGAAAAGAAATATACGTATTATTCATCAGTTCATAAAAATTACTCAAGAATAGATTATATTTTTGTTTCAAAGAATATGATACCTAGATTAATAAATACAGAAATTGAAACAATAAAAGTGACAGATCATGCTCTGATGAACTTGGATATAACTATGAAAAGGAATTATAGAGAAGCAAAAAGGTGGAGACTGGATACTAAGTTATTTAATTATAAGGAGATAGTAAATAAAATAGAGAAGGAGTGGCAAGAAATTTGGGATATAAACAATAAGGAAGTAACACAAGATGTATTGTGGGATACAATGAAGGCAGTGGTAAGAGGATTATGCATTAAAGAATCAAGCAAATTAAAGAGACAATTAGGAGAAAAAAAATTAAAATTAGAAAAAGAAATAAAGGAACTAGAGAATGATTATATAATAGATAGAACTAAACAGAAATTAATAATATTACAAGCAAAAAGAGATGAATTAGAAAAGATAGAAATGGACGAAGTTCAGAAAAATCTAATATACTTGGAAAGGGAATATTTTGAATATAGTAATAAAAATTCTAAAATGCTGGCTAAATCAGTACAATAAAAAAAAACTAGAAATATGATTGGTGTAGTTAAAGATAAATTTGGTAAAGAAAAAAGGTTGATGAAAGAGAAATTAAAAATATTTGAGGAAGTTTTTCGAGAATTGTATTCAGCAGAAGATAGAAAGATAGAGGAGTATATTAATAAAAATTGGAAAGTAAGACTAACAGAACAAGATAAAGGATTGATGGAAGAAATGATATCAGAAGAGGAAATAGAAGAAGTAATAAATAATTTAAAAGGAGGAAAATCACCAGGATTGGATGGACTAGGTCCAGAATATTATAAAACATTTAAAAAAGGTTTAATTCCTAAACTAAAAGTGTTATATAATAGTATATTGAGGGGTGAAAAAATTCCATTATCATGGAAGCAGTCACTAATAATATTAATTTTAAAACCAAATAAGGATCCTATGGATCCAGGTTCTTATAGACCAATATCTTTAATAAATCAAGATGCAAAAATTTTGACAGCAATAATGGCGAAGAGGTTAAATAAATTTATTTATAAGTATATACATAAAGATCAATGTGGTTTTATTCAAGGAAGACAGATGGCAAATTTAATAGGGAAAACGATAAATAAAATAAATATAATGGACAGAGATAAACAAAAAGCTGGAATTTTAGCCCTAGATATATTTAAAGCCTTTGATTGTGTGGAATGGCCGGCATTAAAAACAATTTTAAATAAAATAGGATTAGGAGAGAGATTTAAAGGGTTAATAAATCAATTGTATTCACATAATACATCTGTAGTGATGGTAAAGGATGGATTTACAGAACAGATTCAAATAACAAGAGGAACGAGACAAGGATGTCCATTATCTCCAGTTTTATTTGCAATAGTTATAGAAATGTTAGCGAATGTGATAAGAAATGATGAGAATTTGGAAGGAATTGGAGTTAAGGAAAAAAATAAAATAAGCTTATTTGCAGATGACACATTGTTGACAATTAAGGATCCAATTGAAAAGATAGATAGGATAGATAAACATTTAATAGAGTTTGGGGAGAAGACGGGATTAGAAATAAATTGGGCCAAATCAGAAATAATGTTATTTAATTATACTAAAGAAGAAGTACAAAAATTTATAAGTAGTAAAAGAGGATTACTTAAAATAAAAGAATCAATTAAATATTTAGGAATAGAGATTACAAAAAATTTACAAGAATTACAGGAAAAAAATTTCAAGAAATTAAGATTAGAAACAAAAAGGAAATTAGAGGACTACAAAAATATAAAGCTATCGTGGTTTGGTAGAATAGCAGTGGTAAAAATGAAAATTTTACCTAAAATTAACTTTTTGTTTAGAATGTTACCAATAAAAATATCAGAGGAAGAATTAAAGGAGTGGCAAAAGATATTAAATAATTTTTTGTAATGGAAATAAAAAATCGAGGATTAACAAGAAATATTGGTATAAAAGTCAAAAAGAAGGTGGCCTGGGACTTCCAAATTTAAAATGGTATTATTATGCAAATCAATTGAGATATATCATAGAGGGGGTTTCAGGAAAGGGTGATTTAGATTGGTTAGAGATAGAAGATATGAATATTGAGACAAAATTAGAAAATATATTTTTTAGGAATTTTTCAAAGAAAGAAATGGAGAAGATAGAAAATCCTTTTATAAAAAATATAATAGAAATATGGAAAAAAAATAAAAGAAAATTATTACCGAATATATCAATATTAACTCCGATAGTGATGATGGAAAAATTTCCAATAAATTTAAGAGAAATAATAGAGAAAGAAATAAAAAAACAAAAAATTTATAGATTAAAAGATTGGATGAAAATAATGATAAATAAAGATAGAATGAAAGAGAGATTGCAGGAAACTAAAATATCCTGGTTAAATTATATACAATTAGAGCAATGGACAAAGAGTATGAAAAGATATGTTAAGGATTTTAAAGAATATACTAAATTTGAACAAATTATTATTCAAAGAGAAAATATGCAAGAAAATGAAATACTAAAAGGTATTACAAGTGAAATATATAAAATATTAGCAAAAGAACAAGAAGAGGATTTTCTTAGAAAAATGTGGGAGGAAGCGATAGTACAAAATATAGATATACAAGAATGGAGAAAAATTTGGAAACAACGTCATTTAAAAAAATTATCAATAAGAATAAAAGAGAATTATTATAAATTAGTGTGGAAATGGTACTTGACTCCAGTGAAATTAAACCAAATAGATGAGAAATATTCAAGATTATGTTGGAGAGGATGTCAAGAAATTGGTACATATATGCATATGTGGTGGAATTGCAATAAGATAATGGAGTTTTGGCAAAAGGTTTTTAAAGAGATAAAAGAGATTATAGGAGCAGATATACCAGTATGTCCAAATATTGCATTGTTGTCTATATATGATAAGGTTGAGTGTACTCAAGTAAAGAAAGAATTAATAACAAATTTGTTATCTGCAGCGAGATTAATAATAGCAAAAAAATGGAAAGCAAATGAAAAATTTCAAATAGAGGAATGGTATAACGAAGTGTGGAAAATTGCAATTAATGATAAACTAACATGTAGAATTAGGTTTATGAAAGGTTTGGTTAAAGGGAATGATTTTGAAGAAATTTGGAAAATATTTTTGGATAAAGTTCTGAAAAGAGATAGTAATACTACCCTGTCAAAAGAAGAATGGCAATTTTGGAAAGTGGATTAAATAAAAAGTTGGCTCTGGGGGGTGGGTATTTTTTAGTTTTAGTTTTGTTTTTCTTTTATGTTGTATATTTTGTAATTCTTAGTAGGTGTGTGTGTCAAACTTGTGATTTATAGATTTAAATGGATAAGTGATGTTAATGTTTTTTTAAAAAAAAAGTTAAAAGAATTAACAATAGAAATAGATTAAAGGGGATGTGAAAAATATTGAATTAAATGTGAAATTATAACAGTTGAACAGATTTATAAATTTAAGGGTAAAGGTGCAAAATAACAATGAAAGTTAGTATTGCTTAAGAGAAGAGAAAAAAAGAAAAAGAAAAAAATTTTTTTTTTAATTCACTATTATGTATATCACATGGTGTTTAATTTTTTTTTCTTGTTTTGTATTTGTGATTCAGTTATATAAATAAAAAAAAATTAAAAATGTGCACAATTTGAGGGCACATTTGAGTGCAATTCTTACCCTCAAACCATGTGGAAAGCTCTCCAAATGCATGAAAACATGAAAATAACATTACCTCACTCTCATAAGCAGCCTGGAACCACATACTGTCTCCAAAATACCTCTGTTTTCCTCTATAGTCCCTCTCACAGTGGTGACTGGAAGTGACCCAACATTACTTCCTGTTATCAGTTTGAGAGGGACTACAGAAGGAACCATCGTATTTGGGTTTGCTGTGAGGAGGTCTGGCCTATGAGGAGGTCTATGGGGAGAAATTGCCCCGGTCCCCATGCATTTGCCCACCTCTCCTTTAAAACATGGGAACTGAGCCTGGTCCATATGCATAAATGTTAAGTAAATTAAAATATATAAAAAGGGTTTATTGAGACCCAAAGCAGCTCACAACAAAGATTAAGATCTCTCTCACTTCTCTCTCTCTCTCCACATGGGTCCTGAGCACAGAAATGTGGTATTATAGTGTGATAGGCCTGCACAGTGATCCCTGGCTATGTGGTTGGGTCACTGAAACATTCCCCTGGGTGTGGAGTAAATGGTTTTGCACTGAAGGTGCCCAATTGCTGATGGCTTCCTGAAATCTGAGAGGAAACTGCAGGTTTTAGATTCCAGGGGAGTGACTGATTTGTCAGTTCTGCTTGCTTACAGAAGAAACGTGGGTGCATTCTTAGACAGGCAGCCTGTCAATCTTAATAGCAGGCCAGTTTAGCTTTATGTGTCTTAACCACACTTGATCCACAGCAGCAGTATGTGCTTTGATGCTACTGATGGAGATGGGGAAAGGTATGTTTCTTTGATAGATGCTTAATGTCAGTTTAATTTAATTCACAAACCACTTTGCCAGTCTATATTGGTACTTGTGTACTTATATAACAAAATGCCTCAAAAGCCCGTTTTTTGGGGGGAAATTAGCTTGGACAGGGAAATGGTACTCTTTGGAACAGAAAAACAGCAAGGTGAGGCCTCCTGTTTGTCCTTTTCTCTATATGTTGCTTTCTGATACAATGTCAGCCAGACATTTCTCTCTTCTGGTAGGATTCCAGATGCATACTTAGAAGGGTTAGTAAGTGTAGTGAAGCCAGAGCTCTCAGGGTAAAAGTGCCAGGACTTTTGGATCTTCAGGGACTATATCACACCTTGGCCTCCTTTGTTCCTTCTCAGTTCAACTGCAATTCTCACAGTAGCTGAAGGGAAATGACTTTTGCCAGCAACAGTGTCTTGTTATAAACTATTCCTACTATGATCCAAAATATTTGAGAATGGCTGAATTTTTACAGGAAAGAAGAAGGTGAGTGGAGAGAGGTCAAACTGCTGCTTCTCTGCTCCAAATCATGTCCAAAGTGATTTTCCTTTGCTAAGAGGAGCCACTAGGGTTTTCTTATATGTATGTGTGTATGTATGTATGCATGCATGCATATAACACACTGTTGAGGGCAGGGGGAATAAGACTGTGGAATATGCTGCCTTCGAGTGTGGTAGAGTCTCCTCCTTTGGAGGTTTTTAAGCGGAGGCTGGATGGCCATCAGTTGGGAATGCTTTGATGGGTGTTCCTGCATGGCAGGGGGTTGGACTGGATGGCCCCTGGGGGCTCTTCCAACTCTATGATTCTATGGTCTCTCCCCAATAAAAATTCTGCACCCAAATCAAATTCATTCCCCATTTTCTAGCACTGCAGTAACTTAAAATATCCTTTGACCATTTCGAGATACAACTTAGGCGTTCTAAGAAAAGGTGAAGGCAAAGTCACTAAGGGTCTGTGCATGTAGAGAATATGGGAGCTCTTGGTGTGAAAGAATTTCAGTATCTCCTTTCTGCTATGTTGAAGGTTTGAGAACTGAAGGAAAAGGAGGCAGAATTTTTATTGGGGGGGGAGTAGTGTCCCAAAGAGATTGGTCTATTGAATAGAATGAATTGCACACTGACTGTTGACTTGCTCCAGCTGTCCTCCCTTTCTGTCCCATTATTACGGTCATTTCTGCACCACGTTGTTACAGTGCTGTTACTCTACTTTCAACATCCTATGCAATCCTGGGGTTTGCAGTTTGGGGGGGGCTCAAATAGTAGCACTGTAACAGTCTAGTGCAGAAATGGCCTAGGTCTGATCCATGTTTTACGTACTAAGAGAAACAGAACTCACATCCACATTCTTTTTTCCTCCAGAGGAGGACCTTTCCTTCTCAAGAGCTCTGTCTATATTGCTGTGCTTCTCTCCTTCCCCCAATGGTTTGAGGTCAGATACAGAATAAGCTCTTCTTCTCTCACTTGGAGTTGCTAATAAACAAGCATACATCCTACTATGAAGCCTACTAGGGAATTTCCTCTGTCTGCCCAGCTGTTCTTCTCTTTCACTGAGAATCAGGCTCCTGATTGTCTAGAGGCGACATGTGCTGTGAAACTACTCTACATCAGTTCCACCCCTCACATTACATTATGCTTTGGGTGTCTTTCAGTGCTTCCGCAGTATCCCAGATGCCTCTCCAAAGATCAGCTCAGTCCTTCTGAGCATTAATGTCATGGACTAGCCTGCCTTGCATCGTGTCTCTTGACCTATGATGAGGCCATGTCACTTGGCTACATATACAGTCATCAACAGTGCTTTAGCCAAGCATTAACATCCACACAGCTGCTGTTTGCTGTCATAAGATTGCAGCATAGCCTAGCCACGATGCTTAGAAGCTGTGTCATTGAGTCTATCTGTTGCTTACAAATTACATTAAATCTGCTTGAAATAACATATTGTGAATTGCTTTTATCTGGTTTTCTCCTGGCTTTGGCAATCCAGGTGGTAAGGGCAGGGGGAGAAGGGGATGAAATATTTCATAATATTTTTCCTCAGTATACTTTGTGAAAGAGCCACTCTATGTTAAAGCCAATTTTCTGCTTTGAACTTAATGGGATGCAATATCTGGTCATGTTTCAGTGAGGATGTGGGATATACCTTTAAGGCATTCTCCATTTTTTTTCTTTTTACTTTCCTAGAATTTACCACCCATGGTGTCAGGGAGTGGAATGCAGCCTGAGCTCATAGGCATGGATACCACCATACCAGATCTCTGTAATACTTGTTTCTGGTATTGTGTACTGCATAATTGTTTCCACTATATTTGTAGCAATTGACATCTAGTAATTTTGCTGCTCTGCCCTTCTCTGCCCTCCCAAACAATTTTAATTGGGTATTTAAAAGGTCATTATACTGTACTTTGTCCTTGTTATGTGCCTTCCAATTGATCCTGTCTTGTGTCAACCGTCTTGAGTTTTCTCAGCAAGATTTGTTCAGAGGAGATTTGCCACTGCCTTCCTCTAAGGGCAATGGGTTTTCTTGGCTGAGTGGGGATTTTGAGCCATGGTCTCCCAGAATCCTAACCCAACATTCAAACTGCTACACTGTGTTGGCTGTCTTACTGCACTATCATCATTTAAAACTTGGCTATTGAAAGCTTTGAGAATCTCCATTTTCTAGTTCTGTCTATTATTGCTGCAACTGATTTTGTGGATATGAACGTGAAAGGCATGCATTATGGCTGCATGGAGCTGGTGTGTGACACATAGGCAGATGTTAGCAAAATAATATTGACTACTGGGAGAAGAGACATCATTTTGTATGTAGCTGAAGAGCTCAGTGAGGCTCTGGGTGGTCATAGATGGAAGGTCAGATGTGCAAGTTATGGATTGCAACCTGAGATCCCTGAAGTCAATTGCTGAAGCTGGTAATAGAGCCATCGCGTAGTCATTAAGATGAAGGTTGCTCTAATTGTCTTGTTAAGCACTTTTCTCAGTACCATATGGTACTGGGACCTGGTAAATAGAGCAATTGATTCTTTGACTCTCACAGTTCTTCATCAACACCATCCATTCCCACCACTCATCCCCACTGCCTAGCTAGGAAGTAAGTTCCTAGTGCTTCAACATCCACTGAAGGGATACTGGGGGGGGGCTTCTAGACAGTGCCATGTCCAGCCCACCAAAAAGATCCCAGAGTCTTATTGTGTTTGATGAGCTATAGTTTTTACATTCTATGGCAGAAGTTAACCTTATCTTGATTACCTTTTCTTTGTTACAAAGCAGTCTGCTTGGTTGAGGAGATGGTCTGTGGGTGCTTTATCCTTCCCTTACCAGGCACTTCACCCTCCCCTCAATAGCACACAATTATTTCACCCTTTGACCATCTTCCAGATGCATGTTTAACTCAGCTCTGACTGGGGCACAGAGCAAAGCAGCGGGAGCAAGGAGAAGCTCATGACAAAGGATGGCTTAAGTCGCTGGAAGGTGTTGAGTTAAAATAAAATTTTCCTTCTGCTCTTTCCCTGCTTTGTTCTTCTCCTGAGGGGCAGAAAAAGAGCTGCTGGGCTGCAGTGTAACATGTAGTTTCACCTTTAGTTTTGTCTTAAGTGCTGAATTCAGTTTTGTCTTAAGTATTGAAGTACTGAATTAAATTAGAGTGAGTTCAGTCTGTTACAGAGGTAGCTGTGGGAATGATGGTCTGAAAAGTGAATGCCTTTCTTCTAACCAGAAGGTTATCCTTGTCCTGAAGGTCAGGAGGCTGGCAATCCAGCCTGTGCTGAGAACCATGAGGGAAATGTAACAAGCCTGGAGAAGTCTTCCTAAAATGCAAATAATTTGCAACCTGGAAGCCTCATGCTTACAAGTAAATGGGAGAAAGATATCCAGACCGTCCTCTTCCTGTATTGCTCCTCTACCCCATTTATAAACCTAATTACTCTATTCTGCTAAATTAATCCAGACGGGTGCCTAGGTAGAATTATATTTATAAAAGCATATTTTCAAACTAAGAGAAAGAACAAAATAGGTGCTGGGAGTTGGGAGTAAGAATATAGACATACATAACAGGATGACACTCAGGGTTTTTATAAAGTCAGTATTATAAAGTTAGTTATATACATATTTTAAAAAAATCCCAAAGGCTTTTATGACTTTCATAAATGGCAGTGGCCTTTGTGTTTTGAAGCTATTTCAATGTGGGCAGAGAAAAAATATGGCTGTTTCGGGAACGGGGGAGAGTTGAGCCCAGCTTAGAGAGTGGAGCCATCTGGAGATAAATCACATTCTGCGCTCTTCTAAAACTGATACTTCACTGTCTCTTCTAAAAAATAAAATAAAATCATATATAAAATGTAACTCCTTCATCCCCCTCTCACTTTGACCTCCCTGAGGAAATTAATCCATTTTGATTGAATGGCTCTTGACCTTTGTTTTACGTGGACAATCACTTTAAGAGTATCAGAGTTGGGTAGCCTTGGCCTCATTTCAGACTTGGTAAGAAGGGAAAGGAAGCGAGAGTAAGAGAAGGAAGGCTGAGCCAAGCAATTTTTGCAAAGGGAGAAAGTGGATGAATTGAGAGAATCATAGAATCATAAAGCTGGAAGAAACCCCAAAGGCTGTCAAGTCCACTCAATGCAGGGTCTCCAGCTAGAGCATCCCCAGCTGGTAGCTGTCCAGCCTCTGTGTGAAGACATCCAGTGAAGGAGACCCCACCACTTTTAAGCCAGTTGGTTCCATTGTGAAATCATTCTTACTGTCAAGAAGTTTCTTCCAATGTTCAAGTTGAAATCTATCCTCCTGTAACTTAAAACTAGGGATGGACCAACTGAATCCTTGGCAAGGATTTGAGATTCACGAATCTAAATCCCCATGCCAAAATAAGTGAACTGAATCTTTTGAATCCACCAAATAGTTTATTTTTTAAAATTGGTGCCCCCGGGGCCCGCCAAAGGCCTGATTGGCCAGCAGGCCCCTGGGTGTGCAAAAATAACGACATAAAGCCACACCCATTGGGTTGCCTGTGCCCGCTCGTGTTGATTGTCCCCATGGTTGCCTGCCCCTGCAAGGTAATAATCTCTATTCTTTTGACTTGAGACTAGAGGGTAGAGATTCAGAATTATTGAGATGGGCCTAGAGACTTTACTTGAAAGTCTCTTGCAGGACTTGAGATTGGACTTGAGGGTAGAGAATTGAGAGTGGACTAGAGGATGTTTTTTTCCCCCCTAAGTGTCCTCCTTGTTGCAGGACTTGAGACTTGACTTGAGACTGCAGGGTGCAGAATTGAGATTGGACTAGAGACTGGTGTTATTGTTGTTTTTTTAAGTGCCTTCCTTGTTGCAGGACTTGAGACTTGTCAAATTCTGCTTCAAAACCACTTTTCAGTAAGTGCTTTCTTTCCCTTGCTTTTTAAACCCTTTTTAAAAAATTATTTTGAAAGATTCAAGATTCGTGGATTCCCAAAACCTTCCAGGGATTTGGATTTGGATTCGGAAAATTCTGGATTCATCTCATCCCTACTTAAAACCATTAGATTTGGACTTACCCTCTGAGGCAACAGAGAACAAGCCTGCCTCCTCCTCTCCGTGACAGCCCTTGAGGTATTTAAAGAGTACAGTACAAAGAGCTTCCTCTTCCCCAGGCTGAAAGGCCCAGCTCCTTCAGCCTCTCCTCATATGAGCATCCCCAGCTGGTAGCTGTCCAGCCTCTTCTCCATACCTCTTATCATCCTTGTTGCTGTTCTCTGAACCTGTTCCAACTTGTCTATATCCTTCCTAAAATGAGGCACCTATAATTGAATGCAGTACTCCTGATGAAGCCTGGCCAATGCAGACTAGATATTCCCCTCTTTTTGGAAAGGAGGGAAAAACTGGGTGACAGGAGGATTCAACAGGAGAAAGTGATGAGGAGGATTCCTCTGAAACAGATCAGACATCTAGCAGAAACAGTGTATTGTGTTCTTAGTAGGAGTGGGAAATGGAGGAGAGGGGCCAGAAGAAGCCTAGCGGAAAGGACAGGGGAAATTGCAGAAAGAGAGAAACCAAGAGAGATGGAGAATCAGTTCCTGATTCTTCCCCCAACTTCATACACACACCTTTTGATTCTAGACCCATCCAGTGATCATGGCAGATAAATCACAAGGAAATGAGAACTTCAATATAACATCACCATCACCATCATCACTTTAGCTTGATCATGATTTTACATCATCAGGCTAAAGCCCAACACATTCATCTGCTTACGTGAAAGGTTAAACTGTGTCTCCCTCTGTGTGTGTGTGGGGGGGGGGCAAGGGGGAGGGATCTGTGTAGCCAGTAAGTCCCACCTCCAAACATCACCACATGCCCAAAAGCATCCCAAATCTTTGTATGTTGAGCATCTAGGTTTTACATAGGGCCCTGGAATTGAGTTCAGTTGGACAGAGACAGAGACCTTCTGTGGCTGGCAGTCCTGATAATGCCAGCTTTCTAATCATGAGAAGTTTATGAATGTATTAGTCTAAACAGAGCTGTAGAGGCCCAGAGATCAGTAATCCTGGCTCTTATCAGAGTTCTCAGTCACAGGAGCTGTATAATGACATTCAGTTAAATTTGGCTACTCAGAGCCTTCTTTGGACTTTCATGCTCAATGTGTAAAGTTCTGTTACACATGTGATGCATAGAGGATATGGTTTATGGGTGTTCCTACGTCCCTGTCCACATTCCTGCCCTGTGCATGAGTAGGTAAATGCCTGCATAGGGCTCAGCCCATCTAATCTAGCATTCTGGCTTCCACATGGGGCAGGAACCAACATGGCTCCTGGAACATCACAAGCAAAATATGAACACATGTCAACCTTCCCTTGCCTTCTCTTTTTTTCTATCATGTTTTTTCAATTGTAAAACTGAAGGAAGGGACTGTCTTACTTTATTGATCTTATAAGCTCCTCCAGGAGTCTTTCACATTGAATAGTGGAGAAAAACTGCTTGAAAACGTGCCCAGAGAAGGGAGACCAAGATGTTCAAAGGTCTGGAAACCAAGCCTTATGAGGAATGACTGAGGGAGCTGGGTATGTTTAGGCTGGAGAAGAGAAACTGAGAGGTGACATGATAACTATCTTTAGCCATTTCTGCACTAGACTGTTATAGCGCTATTATCCCACTTTCAACATCCTATGGAATCCTGGGGTTTGCAGTTTCGGGAGGGGCCAGTCAGCCTCTCCCGAAACTGCAAACCCCAGGATTCCATAGGATCTTGAAAGTGGGATAATAGCATTATAACAGTCTAGTGCAGAAATGGCCTTTAAACATCTGAAGAGATGTCATGTAGAAGATGGCAATAGCTTGTCTTCTGCTGCTCCAGAAACAAGAACAAGAAACAATGGATTTAAATTACAAGAAAATAGTTTCTACCTGAACATTAGAAAGAACTTCTTTACTGTAACAGCTGCTTTAAAGTGAACTAAAGAGTCTTGGATGGTGATAGAACATCCATCTTTGGAGACCATTACACTGAAGTTGGATGAGCATCTTTTAGATGTGCTTCGGTTGTTTATTCCTGCATGGCAGTCAACTAGCTGGCCCTTCCAGCTGGAATATTCTATGATTCTATAAATAAACCACCAAACTAACTTACTGCTCTTTTCTTCCCCCATCCACATGAGTTGTATTCACCTGTGTATTAGCTCTGAACCTGGAGGTTCTATATATTCTTCTCAATAATAATTGTTCTTTGTGAACTGGTTTATTCCCCTTCTATTTTTTGTTAGATTTTTCATCCTGCTTTTCAGGTGAATCTCCCAAAGCAGCTTGCAACATTCAAGAAATATAATAAATCTATAACCTTACACCAGAGGTGAGGAACCTTTGGCTTTCTAGGTGTTTTTGGACTTCAGCTACCCAGCAGCCCCATCTAGCATGGGCAGTGGTAAGGGATTTGAAGATTTATAGTCCAAAATGTCTGGGTCAAAAGTTCCACATTCCTGCCTTACATTTTAAACAAACAGCCTCTCCCTCTCCACACACACACACACACACACACACACACACACACCCCAGCACGTATACAGAAGCACACACAATCAAACTGATACTAGAGCAGTTGGAGTTCTTCCTGTCATCTTCCTTTGCTTCAGCTTCTCACAGCGCTCTGCCTTCTTCGAGTTCCCTCATCTCCTCAGGACAATCTCAGCATACTGGTGAAGTGTGGAAAGGGATGGATGATGGTGTTTTTGTCTGCTTGTCCCCACCACACACTCTTCTCTTTCAGATTGGAAGATTAGTCTAACAACTTGCAATCTCACCTGAATGAACAGCCATCACCATACCATCAGCACTGCATGAATGCCCATAAGCTAAGCATGTGTTTTGTCTGTCTGTCTCTCTCTCTCTCTCTATTTCATGTGTGTGTGTGTGTACACGCATGTATATTCCCTTTGCTTGTCCTGAGCCACTGGCTCTCCAGCTAAACTAGCAAAGAACAGAATTATGCTGTCAAGTACTAAAGAAAATACCATGCAAACCTGTTGAATAAAGCTCAGCTAGACCCTAATTTTGATTGTAGAGGAAAGGTTAATGTTTAATCCTACTGGAATGGGTGGTTCACTGGAGACCAATTTGTGTGTCTTTTGGAATGTTGCTTAAAAAGAGAGAGAGTATATTGACAGTGATGTGATCATCCATAACTGAGCAGTAGTGGCCTGGGATCTGGAGTATCATCCTGTCACTACTGTGCTATGGCTGGCATCAGTATCTCATTATATTTATTCCCATTAAAGGGCAGGAGAAAGAGAGTCCATGTGTGTCATCCTGAGCTCCCTGAACGAAGGATGGGACACAGCTCTAAGACGCAGTCAAGAAAGGTCAGCAGGTCAAACCAGTTCTTTGCTATTCTGAATTTAACACTGGACTATACGTATATTTCAATTTATGTCTTTTCTGCAGAGATCCTGACGTCAATACCATAATCCAAAGTGATCTCTCATCAAACTTTCACAAGTTTGCTGTCTTGTGTGTTTTAGTATCTCATCTCTGGTCTAATGATATATTTTTGCTTCGGTTATCCTTCAGCACTAGATATCTCTAATTGAACCAAGGATAGAAATTGCATTGCTTTGGGGTGAAAATAACCAACTTAGGGGGGGGAAATATAAAAGTGATGGGCAAAGCTACCATTCAACAAGACTGAATTGTCCATCTTCTCCTCCTCAGGAAGCAATTTCTGAAGAATAATCTCTACCTAGCCCTCCATTGACCTTGAAGGTATCTTTTCCTACTTCAATACTTTGAACTGCGGTTTCAAATATAGTTTCTTTTTGTGTGCAGTAAGATGTTAGTCACCCCCCCAAATGCACAGATAGTGCTATCTAACCACAAAGAAGTTGATCTTATTGCTACCACCGGTTTTAATGATATCTCATACAACGCTCTCCCACCCTCCTCCTGGACTTGGATTTAAACTCTTCTTCTAAACATTGTGTTCTCAGGAAGAAAATGGCTGCAGTTTCTTACTGAATTTTCTGAACGTAAATCTTTATGTTCTCTAATGCCCTTTTTGGTGCTTTGGAAATAACTAGTTATAGTACAAGAACAAATAATGAGTTGCTTGTCATTAGCTCCCAGTAATGGTGGTCTAAGAGTTATTCATTATGGCTGTAACTTAATTAGGAATTATACTAATTGTATGATCTACCATTTTAATTTATGGAGTTTGTTGCCTCACCAATGATGGAAAAAGACTATCACATGATTCAAATACTGACTTGCGCTGCTGCCTTGTGGTCTGTGGTAACTACAGGGGTGGTGATAATTTGGAGAGGAGAAGAGGAAAAGGGACTGAGGAATTAAAAGTATATTAATATATGCCTTGGAGATGTAAAAATAAAACAAAAATAAAACAACTATACAGATCACTCCACATCCACAGAATCTATATCCACAGATTCAGCCAACCATGGCTTGAAAATTATATTAAAAAAAAGGGGGGATACCATTTTACCGCACTATTGTGCATAATGGACCATGAGCATCCACCAATTTTGGTATCCATGGGGGGTCCTGGAACCAAATTCTAGTAGATATTGAGGGCCCACTGCATGTAGATCCCCCCAACAGCTAACCAAAACCCTTGAGGCAACAAGCTTTTGGTGGTAACTAAAATAAATAAGCTAAGGTAGAAGTAGGGGGAATGAAAATGATTTTGCATGTACTAACCCCAAAAATGCATCCCTGTTGTTTGTGTATCTTATTGCTAAGGAAATTCCTCCAAAAGAGCAAGCTGACACTGTAAAAGTTATATAGCATATTTTGTTTACCTTATAGAATGTGGTATATAATCAACTGATTCCTAAAAAGTTTTGACTTCTATATTGTTTATTAGCTTGATGGAATTTTCCAAGCATATGCACTTTACTGTAGTGACTTGGCAACCTTGGCGAACTATATTAGGATGTAAGAACTGGTGTCTTCAGGCTCCCATTCTATTCAGGTTCTGGTCTGTGCATTAGAGACAGAAGTGCATTTCTTTCTCTAAATAAAGTTGAATCTTTGATTCACCAAGGTTGGTCTTCTAATTTCTAAGTCCATTTTAAGAGTGTGTTTTGCACCACAGGCCAGGAACTTACAGCATTCTCTCTCTCACACACACACACACACACACACACACATGAATATATATATATATTTATGCTAACTAAACATCTATTTGCTTATTTATGACAAATAGGACAATATATGAGATTAGTTTTTTAAATATGTAAGTATAATGGTAACTAACTACTTTGGGGGGCTCTTTCTTCTCCATGATTTGCCTTTGTGGGGGCTTTCCCTACCTCATGGTTTGCCTTTGCTAGAAACACTTGACGTTTAGATCATTGGTGGGTTTTCATTCTAAGTGGTGGGTTTTAATTCTTGGTCTTAGCATCAACCTTTTCCCCCACCCCAAACAGGTAAGGGTAGTGTAGGTCTGTATAGCATCTATTAAGACTCTACCACTCAATGACAATGTTTCTGGTTTGATTTCTATTCGATTTTTAAACCAGAATCTTGTTTCTGCACTATACTCCTAGTGTAGGTCAGAGTGGTAGGAGAAAGAAGACCACAAGTGCAGCAGCCACAAATGAAATAAATTAGTGGAAAAGTAGGCTGCTTGCAGCTGGAAAGTTTTTTGTGCTTTCCCTGACCACTGCTGCATATCTCTGGAAAATGCACAATAGTGCACCAGTGGTATTTTGGCCTTCATGAACTTCAAGGTGATATTGTACAAGTAACAACAAGGAAGGAAGGATGGACAGAAGGAAGGAAGGAAGGAAGAAAAGGAAGGAAGGAAGGAAGGAAGGAAGGAAGGAAGGAAGGAAGGAAGGAAGGAAGGAAGGAAAATAACACCTCCCAAGGGGTGATTTGTGGTACAGGGATGTTTTTAAAGCTAATGCATTTTCTAAGAGATAGTCTCACTTGTTGTAGAAGCAAGCTTCACCCCTTTAGTTTGAAACCCAATTCATATTCAGTTCAGTTGCCATATTATGAGGGTATGCCTTTGCTTTAGCCAGGATACACAAAGGACCTGATATAGCAAATGTACACACAAATACACACATGCAGAGAAGCAAAGAAAGGCAATACCATCTTGCTATTTTCTCCCTCTTTATTTTTGTTTGTATGTTGTCAACAGACCATTTTTGTTCTAACTACATATTTTTATTGATAAGTAGATCAATGTTTCTATCCAATATTATGTAACATTGTGTACGCAGGGGTGCTGGGGAACTACAGGGAAGTGTGTGTGTGTGTGTATGTGCTTGTAATCGTTGAAGCCCAGCAAAGCAAGCTAGCTAGCTAATTAATTAATTAATTAATTAATTTCTGTATAAGCTCCCAACCCACAAGGGCTCTCAAGGCAATGAACAAATAAAAACCAATTAAAACAATGCAAAGATAAAACATGTTTAAAATACTCTTGAAAAACTCCTAAAAGCAGTACTTTCAAATACTGAATGCCACGTGGAACCACACTGTTTTGGCTGCCCACCAGAAGTTTAAAAGAAATGGGGTCAGCCTAACTTTCTTGGATAGGGAGTTCTACATTCAGGGTGTTTCTGCAGAGAAAGCTCTGTTCTGTGCACCAACAAACTAACTTCATAAAATGTTGGGACATACAACAAAGATCTGGATCCTCTGGAGATCTCAAATTTTTGAGAGGCTCATATGGGAAGAGGCAGTCTGAAAGATATCATGGCCTCAAGATGTCCAGGGTTTTGTCGGTCATCACCAACACCTTGAATTCAGCTCGGAAGCAAATTGGAAGCCAGTGCAGTTCTTGCAGGATCGATGTTATATACACGCTTGACACCAGTCTGGCTGCTGCATTTTGCACTAGCTGCAGCTTTCAAATGCTTTTCAAGTGTAATAGTGTAGTCTAATCAAGAGGTGAATAAGTTGTGAACCACTGTGGCCAGATGTGCCTTCACCAAGGAAGGGTGCGGCTGACCCACCATCCAAAGCTGGGCAAAAGCACTCCTGGCCACTGCAGCAACCTGGTTTTCCAGGAGCAGGGCTGAGTCCAAAAGCATCTCAGTCTACAAACCTGTTCTCTCAAAAGGAAAGCAATGCCATCTAGGGTGGTTTTCCCACTAACCAGCGGCACTTCCATCTTAACATGCTTTAAGCCTCAGTCTGTTTACCTGCATCCAGTCCTTTACCGCATCCAGACAACAATTCAATTCTATCACAGCCTCCTTGGCATCCATTGTAAAAGAGTGATACAGCTGGGTATCATCAGCATACTGAGGACATCCAACCCTAAAGCTCTGGATGACCTCTCACAGCAACTTCATGTAGATGTTGAAAAGCATAGGGGACAGTACTGACCCCTGTGGAATCCCACAGGCTGTGGCCAGAAGGCTGAATTAGACAGGTGACCTAATTATAACTAGTCAGTAGTTTTCTGCCTCAAAAGACAGTCACTCATTTTCAAAATGGCAAGTGCATTGTTATATCGTTGGTTGATGCTGGCATTGGGAAGCTTAGAGAACTGTGCCTAATCACTGTCTCTATGAATGCCACTAATGGGTTCTCTATTTGGAAAGGCACAGTGAAAATCAGCTCAATGAGTTAGAGTGATTTAATTAATCTAACTACTTATGGTGGCTAGGAGATAACTCTCAGGGGATGTCAGGATGCATCAGTCACTCTACTAATTCAGTCCTTGGTCTATTAGGGCGTACAGAGATGGTGAACTCTAGAAATTACACACTGTTGAGCTATGCTCTCAGTTATAGGAGGAAATCCTTCCATAAATGGTTCTTCATTGGAAGGTTCCCCCTTTTTTTGAATAGGAGCACCCTATTTTCTAAAATTAAGTAGGAGCATCTGTGTCTCTTTCTTTCTTTGGATTCTCTTGCAAAATTTAAAAGTCTCTTCTCAGATCTCCTCTTTTTTCCTTCTTTGGCTGTTTTTCATGTTGGCAATTCAATCAAATTAACAGGGAAGAAGAAACAAGAATGAGGAATGGGGGAGAAATCTGCCATGCTACCAACTTGACCTCAGAATGAATGGCACACAGATTCTATAGAGGTGAATTCTTAACTTCATTCAACTCTTTTCCTTCAGATTAAAAACTAGAGGTCAGGAGACAACATCATTGAAATATACCAAAATAAGTCTTTTGGGTGCTACTTATAAAAGGCATACAAATCTAAGGAACATGTCTCTTGGGAGTAAATTCCAGAAACTCCTCTTCTTAATCTTCCAAATACAAACTAACAAGCAAATAAATAAATAACAACAACAACCCAAGTCCCTTTCTTCCCTATGATGTCTACTATTCTCTTGGATCATATGCATAGAAGTTTAAAAACCTCCAAGATTTGTGCTGTAATCTCCATGAAACATCATTCTGTAAACAGGTTGCAGAGACTGTTTACAAATATTATGTGTGTATTTCATGAAAGGATAGTTTGGATGCAAGTCTTGTACAAAGTGGATGGCTCTTGAAATTGCTTCCAGTCAATCAATGCTGAGTGCAGAAAATTTAAAATCTGGCACATTCGGTATGTGTTCAATAACTGGACTTTGTTTTCTCCTGAACTCTAATGAGAATCAGGGTTTTCCACCCATACTGTAGGATGAAGAGGTAAATGTGTGCTATAAGGTTTTACCTGACTGTCACAAATGCATGCTACTAGACTTTTTTGAAGCTATGTATGAATCTACGAAATGACTCTGAAATTTTCCAGCTAAATGTAATATTAGTTCTATTGGCTAAATCTAATTTGAGCCATAGAGTAGATCCACTAAATCAGTGGGATGACCAAAAATTTCCATTCATTGAAATGAGCCTAAGTAGGACTGGTACTGAGTTTAGCCCAGGAAAATTGTTACCACATACATACATATATATATGTGTACATATATCATTAATTTGTAAAGTGCTTCTAAGTATCTACCATGCCCTCACAATGAATCTGTGGTTAAATTCCCACCTTTTCCCATTACTTAGCTGAGGAACTGAGGTTGAGAAAGTCTGGTTTCTCTCTGTTTTTTGGACAACCACTTGATTAGGAATGTAGACGATGGGAGCAGAAAAATCCTCCAAAAATAAAACCAAGGAGGGTATGTGCTTTCTATCAGATTTGCTGTGAAATTTGGGGGGACACTACATCTACTATCAAATAGATAAATAAATAAATAATATCTGCACAGTATAAACTTTTTAAGTTATGGAACTTCAAAACGTGGAGCAGGTTCTGACATCTACATCTGTGCAACTGAACATTCCATACTGCACTTTTGAGAGTTGATTCAGTCATTGTATGCCCTGGACATTTGGGAGAAAATGTCCGAATTTATTCACAAAAAGTAAAATGCCAGTATCTGTGTGTCTGTGTAGGGGGAGAAGAATCCATTTTCTATCTACTATATAAAAGTCAAAGTTTGTCAGTGAGTTTGTCTGTCTGCATCAGGCAGGCAAAGACCTCATACAATTGGCTGAGTGAAGCAAGAAGTCCTCGTATGATTGGCTGGCTGTGAAGCTCCTATGGAATCCTGGGTCTGGGAGTTCAAGGGGGGGGCTTTAGAATTCTCAGCCAGAGAGCTCTTGGGCCTCAGGCCGGTTGCTATGGAGATGAGGCCTACCATCAATAAGGATGCCAGAAAACATTTGGGAGGCATATGTGAAAAAAATTAAAGTGACATACACAACATAGTTACAAGGTCCTCTCGCCTCACAGTAGATTGCATGGGTTCCATATGTGAGGAATGTTAAAGTTGAAATTCAAAACAAAAAGTGCTTCCAGAAAACGTAAAGCCATTGCACAAATTCAACAGAAAGCAAAATAAAATAAAATAAAATAAAATAATAAAAAGCCAGTACATCAACATTGCCAGAGAACATAAATTGGATTGGGGACTATGGGGAAAAGTTACAGGTACTGGAATAGGCTGGTTGCTATGGAGACGATGCCTCGTAGCAAGGCAGAGAACTATGTATTCCTGCAGGAACCCAACCTCTGTATGTTAACAACTACAAATACAGCTTGGATTGGAAACTATGGGGATAAGTTATAGGTACTGGAATAGGCCAGTTGCTATGGAGATGAGATCTAGAAGCAAGGAGGAGAACAGTGTATTCCCTCAGGACCCCAAACTGTGTATGTAAATAACTCTGAATACAGATTGTGTTGGGAAATATGGAGAAAAGTTACGAGTACTGGAGAAGACAGTTGGGTGAGTTCTTAAGAGGGGTAAATATGCTAGTCTACTATATAAAAGGCCAAGTTTGTCTGTGAGTTTGTCTGTCTGCATGAGGCTGAAGACCTCCTATGATTGGCTGGCTGTGAATATTCTATGGAATCCTGGAGTAGGCAGTTTAGGGAGGGGCCTTTAGAATTCTCAGGCAGAGAGCTCTTGGGCCTCAGGCTGGTTGCTATGGAGACGGGGCCTATCAGCAGGGAGGAGGGCAGTGTATTCTCTCAGGAACCCAAACTGTATGTTAACAACTCTGAATACAGATTGGATTGGGGAATATGGGGAAAAGTTACAGGTACAGGAGAAGACAGTTTGGTGAGTTCTTAAGAAGAAAATAAAATCCCGGGCAATGTCGGGTAAAGCCAGTTAAATATAAAGCTCAAAGGAACACCTAGCACTCTTCTTATCACCAGACACACACCTATAGCATCATCCAGAAAGGACAGAGGTGAGCAATCCTCTGCAACTACACAGATGAGGCAATAACTGTATTAGGAAAGGATGGCTCTGGCTAAAAGTTGGCGCTTGGAAGGTGAGAGAGGACAGATGCATTTGTCCTGTGTAATGAGCGCTTAGACTACTTCATCCTGCTCCATGATCTGTTAAGATTTAAGTTACAGGAGCTCATGTCATTGGCAACTCTAGGTGCCAGTGGGAGAAACTTATTAGCAACAGTGGAATAATTCATTGGACTGAGGCTGGGGTTCTTTCTCGCCAGAGATCTTCAGGCATGGGTGGGAGAGTCATTTGTTGGGTTTGCTTTAGTCCTGGATACACTGCACTGCTCAGAATATCCTATTATCATTTTGCCAGTGTTAGTTGGTAGCTTCCGCATGAGTGGGGTGGTGAATCTCTTCTAGGTATCAGTCTGGCATTTTGAGAAGCAGCCCAAATTGCTGAACCTGTTTTGAGAATAGAGTTCAGCACCTTGGACAGTTCTTTTAAAATCTTGACTAAAAGATAGGCCATTTCCGCACTAGCCTGTTATAGCGTGATGATTCCACTTTCAACATCCCAGCCAATTGGCCCCTCCCGAAACTGCAAACCCCAGGATTCCAGAGGATGTTGAAAGTGGAATCATCACGCTATAACAGGCTAGTGTGGAAATGGCCATAGAATAGATTCTCTTGCCCTGTTGACCTGCATCCTACCAGCTGCCATGGTGTTTAGCTACATTTCCTGTAAGATTCCCCACTACATTAAAGCCACTGTGCCTGGGCCAAATTATTAATGCAAACTTCTGAAATGCATCAAATGTCTTTACTCATTGACTTTATATCACTAACTTTAAAATTGTGTGTGTGTAGCTGTTCACAGTGCAACAGCCTACTTCTGAAAATTATGAACTCTCTTCCACTGCTGGTTTTGAAACAGAAACCTCCTGGGGGTGCTTTATGGGTGGCTTCACCTACCCACAGAGGGTTGGATTCCATAAATTTTGGGAATATCTTCCAAAACGCTAGGATATAAACTCATTCATAGGACAACCGCTATGTCAAAAACAGCCAGTGTTCTCCACAGCTGCAAAGGATATCTCTCCATAATAACATCAGTGTAATAACGCTTCTAACCCATCACCTCCTAATCATCTAATAATTGTAAATGACAGGAACACAAGAGTGAAGTGATTAAGGAGCAACATGCAACAGGCATTGGATTTCTGGGTGATTACAGAATACCTCTTGGGGAGGGGAGTAGTAGTATAAGCCAGGAGGCCAAAGAGCAAAGCATTTCTACCACTGGAGGCTTCTTTTAATTGCCCAGAAACACACAGCCTGTCATATCGTATTGCTGTTATGCATATATTATGGAAGTGAAAGTGACATTTATATGTCAGGAGAATTTACGGTATATGGATATTTCCCCCCGAAAGTGGGGTGTGTGCTGATTTTTCCCCCTCAATCAAGAAATCTCATGTTCTACTCTGGCAACGATAAAAAGTAATTGGCACTTTAATTAATACTTTTTTCTCTTTTCTTCCCCCTCCCTCCCCAGCAAACTGCAGCTTGTTTTGTGACAAACTGTGTTATTGGTTGGGAATTGATTTCGATATCATATGTTGTTCTTTTACTAAAAAAAGGAAGAAAGAAAACATACATACACAGAAAACCTCCTCAGTTTTACTAAGCTGCCTGACATTAGAACAGCTGGTAATGTCACTTTTGTTAATGTCTTTAACCGCATTTTTAACAAAACAGCAGATGCTCTTCACAAAAGCCATTTTCTTCTTCCAGCCAAATGTGTGAAATCGGCATATATTTCTTCAATTGAAGCTGAGCCCACTCAGGAGGGGAATTGACCTGCAAAGAGGATGTGCACTCGAGAGTAGCTCAAATTCCCTAAATATCGAGCTGATTTAAACAGTTGTTCCCGTATGACAGGCTTCCTCCTCTGGCGAGAAGCTTCCAGTACAAAATGGAAGCAACATGTCCCTTCCAATTTGAGACCATCTGTGTTTTCAGCCACACTGTAAGTCTTCAGCAGCTGTGGAGAGAACTTATCACTTTTACCCAGTACAGCACAGTAGCATATTTGTAACATTTCATCCCTTTAGGAGATCTCAGTTTTGCCAAGATTTATGTATCTGCTGGACAGGAAGTGACAGAATAATCTGGCTGATGTGGCCAGAACTGCTTGATACAAGCACTCTCCAGAAAAATAACAAATCTCCTTTGGATTTGTCTTAATTTCTTTATTTCAGAGATGTATCGGTACGGGAAAAAAATGAGGGCATGGTCCTCCCAGACAAAAATTTTGCTCCCCAAATTACATTTCCCTTCAGCTCCCAAATCTCTAGCATGGAGAGTGTGAGACACTGAGTATTATTCATGCCTCGACTGTTCACATTTGCTGCATCTTCATTCCCTTGGTAACTTTGCCTGTCCCTTTTCTTTGAATGCCTAAATTCTGACCATTTCCGCTTTACACTGTTACAGTGCTGCTATTCCACGTTCAATATCCTATGGAATTCTGGGGTTTGTAGTTCACTGAGGCCAAAGAGCTCTCTGGCTGAGAATTCTAAATGCCCCTCCCTAAGTTGCAAATCCCAGGATTCCATAGGAATAATAGCACTATAACAGGCTAGTGCAGAAATGACCTCTGTTTGTAAGTGCTCATCTGAAGTTTTAAATTACTGTAATGCTAAACATTTGGGGACTGAAGGAAGATTTCTTCTGTGGGAGTAGTTTTTTTTGTGGCAAGGGCAATGTCTTCATTTTGTCGCCCCCTCCCCATAGCTAATCCTTGATTTATTTGTAAAGAAATGCAACATTATTCCATGCACTCAGAAGTGAAGCAGGGAGGGTGCCCAAAATGAGATCTCTTAGTATCCTTATTTCTTCCCTTTTGGGGGTAATCCATGCATTCAGAAGAGTAGTCTGTGTGTGACAGTGAGAAGTTTGAAGCTGTAAATCAGGATGTCTTTGGTGAACAGCAGATTGTGTTCCAGTCCTTAAAAATGTAATGCGTTTTTATCACTCCAACGCCCAACCAAATAGTTATTACCGTTGTATTTTTACAAGTTTTTTTGAATGTCACTCTTTACTTTCTTGTTGTTCAAAAGTAGCTAAATAGGATTGTTTTTGCTGAAGTGTGCCTTCAAGCTGACTCCAACTTATTGGGACCCTATGCTAGGTTTTCCTTCACAAGAGGAGGTTTGCCATTGCTTTCCTCAAAGACTTAGAGAGTGTGACTTCTCCAGATTCACCCCGTGGGTTTCCATGGCTAAGCATGGATTTGAACCCTGGTTTCCTTGAACCCTAGTCCGGTGGTCAAACCAGTATAATATACAGGCTGCTAACCAGGTAGATGATGAGGGGGGTACACTAACATCTAATGTGGTAGAGAACGCTTCTAAATAATGGGACCACCCATCCTATGTGCCTATGAAAGTAATTAAGTGGTTAGTCACAGCAAAAGAGATGTTCACCCCTTCCCTCATTATGAGAGAACTGTAGTATAAGTTAGCTATGCCACAGTTGCTGCAGAAGGGAATCCATTACATCTAACCACATTTAATTATTACCAGTTCAGTGAACTCAGTAGATTCTCTAAGGCTGACCATTATCTCTTGTGGGGCCAGTGCCAAGTAAGAATGTGGGAGAAGGCCTTCTTTGTGGCTGCTTCCAGACTATACAATTTTCTTCTTCATAACGAGGTTAGTCTGGCGCCTTTTTCATTGTCCTTTTGTCAGCAGGTGAAGACCTTTTTATTCCAGTAAGTTTTGGGGGAACTTACCATTTTATATGAAAAGGACTACTTAGTGTGCAGCACTACTTTAATTCTCTAAATCAGTGTTTTAAATGGTTTTTAATTCTGTTGACAGTTTCACAGAATCATAGAATCTTAGGATCACAGAGTTGGAAGAGACCACAAGGGCCATCAAGTCCAACCCCCGCCATGCAAGAATACATACTCAAAGCACCCCCAGCAAATGGCCATCCAACTTCTGTTTATAAACCTCTAAAGAAGGTGACTCCACCTCACTCCAAGGCAGCATATTCCGTGGTCGAACGGCTGTTACTATCAGGAAGTTCTTCCTGATGTTTAGGTGAAATCTCTTTTCCTGTAGTTTGAAACCATTGCTCTATGTCCTAGTCTCTATAGCAGCAGAAAACGAGCTTGCTCCATCTTCAACATGACATCTCTTCAAATATTTAATCATGGCTATCATGTCACCTCTTAGCCTTCTTTTCATCAGGCTAAATACACTTTGCTCCCTAAGCTTTTACTCATAGGACATGGTCTCCAGACTCTGCACAGGTTTAATCCTATTTTAATAATAGCTTTTTGAATTTTTGACGCTACATGTGCTTTTATTTGCAATTTTCTCTGTTTTGTAAGCCACTTGAGTCCCAGTTTTCAGAAGAAGAAGGGGTATAAATAAAGAATGAATGAATGTATGGATGGTAGGCACACACAACTCCTGGCTCCTGCTGTTTTAGTTCACTCATAATTTTTCAGAAGCAGTGATAACATCAGCCTGAAGCTATGTTGAAGTCATAGAGGCATTCTGGAGAAATTAAGAGAAATCAGCCATACCAACTTAGGTTCTTAGTACTGGGCAAAGGAATCTGAGCAGCTGTATGATAAAAAAATTATATCTGTGGGCCGTATTTTGGGTCAGTGGCAGTGTTAGCAATGAGTCCTTACAAGGGCTGAAGTTGTCAGCAACTACCAGAGAGTGCTGATTCCTGGGACCAGGCCTTAGTTCTCCATCTGTAATGTGGCAATAACAATACTGACCCAGCTAAAAGGGCAGTTGCAGAGATTGCTGAAATAACATATGTGCTCTATTCTGAAAATTCAGAGCATTCCTGAATACTAAACCCTATGGTGAACGTATCACAGGGTTTTCTTGCCGAGATTTGTCCAGAAAGGATTTGCTTTTGCCTTTCTCTGAGGTTGAAAGGCTGTGACTTGCCTATGGTCACCCACTGGATGTTCACGGCTGAGCAAGGATTCAGACCCTGATAGACAGTTCTGTATGGATTTGAGTCTATCATTAGCTATTTTTTAACTAAAACAGTGTATTGGAATCTCTCTGTACAGAAGCATTATGTATAAGACCGGTCTTCTCTCACCGAGTTATATGAGTAGGAATGCATAGCTATGTACACGTGCGAATGTGCTTATGTGTGCGCCTCTGTCCCCTGTAGTCAACATCATTTGTAGCCTCTGGCCCTGAAAAGATTGTCTGTCCCTGTTTTCCATTTCATAGATGTTTAGCTTGTGAAAAATAAGGCAGTACCATATTATGGGACTCTTTGATCTATTCTTCATTATCACACAATCCTAGAATTTTGTGACTGGAAGAAGGCTTTGATAGACTCAGAAATATAGACAACAACAACTTTGTGTTTTGATGAATAAAACAGCTCAAGACTGGTGTTTAAACAATACTGTTATCTTTATTATTTATTTACCTTTATGATGAGGAACAGCTCCATTTCTGCCCAACTGTTACTAGGCAACAATTAAAAAAAAAAAATCTCCAAAGGGGTTTTGAAAGCTATGTTTTACTACACAGGAGTTCAGCTTGGGTGGATGGTTTATCACTTCACTGCTTTATTTCAGCTTCTGCTCAGAAAAGCAATATATCAATGCACAACTGGCATCCTGTTACTGTGTTACAGCCATATCGATCTTGACTCTTTGTGTTACATAGGACTTGTGACTAGGTGCCTGTGACCTCAATCTGTGTCACTTGGAGCCTTTTCACACTACATAAGTTGTAGCACTATGAATCCACTTTAACTGCTAAGATTCTATCCAGTGAAATTCTGGGGTTTTCGTGGTTTATTCGGTTCAGAATTCACAGCTACAAGACCCAGGATTCCACAAGATGGGGCCACAGCAGTTAAAATGGAATCGTAGTATTATAACTGGATAGAGTGAAAGGTCTCCTAGCCAAGATAGGTTTTCTCAACATAGTGAAACAATGTGCAAAGAATTCACCAATCCATGTTACCCTAAAACATATAATGGGGAATAATTAGCTCAAAAATAGGAGGCCTGTATATGTGTGTGTGTGTGTAACTTTAGCAAGATCTGACACCTATGTGTACTGGTAACTGCTAAATGAGATCAGCCAGAAGACTTGTAATTCAATTAAATGTGTGTTTTTATTGAGGGAAAATATACACACACAAAATAATCAAACACAAACAATCACATAAGGCTAACTGACAAGGAAAGAGAGGAAAATTGATAGAGGGAATAGAAAAGGAATTGAGTTATAATTACCCTCCAGAGAGAGAAGCAGAGAAATGGTGATGTGGCTTGGATTGATGCCCAAGGACAGCAAGGTGAATCCCTGAAATCCAAACTGCTGTAAGGAGAACCCAAAATTAGGTTCCCTTTATACCCAAAACTTTGCCCTGGAGGTGTGAGATGTTAATTACTCTCTATCTCTGTGAACAAAAAGTCTTGCAGAGTAGACAAAAGGGGACAGGATGGGTAAATGTTTGTTAATGTCTGAAGGAAACAGTTGATGATTTTTAACATATGGATGGCAAAAGATTTTGATGCCTGCCTGATTGGAGATCAGGAAAAAGTCACAGGTGTGAGGATGAGACAATTATTGATTTGTTGGAAATCTTCCTGTTTCTTAAACCAGTACTGTCAAAACAAGGCTCTTTGTTCTGGAGCTTGCAATACAGAATCATAGAATCATAGAAATGTAGAGTTGGAAGAGACCACAGGGGCCATCCAGTCCAACCCCCTGCCAAATAGGTGCCAGACTGATTTGATAGCTGATTTTAGGGATTTGTCTTCTATGGGAAATGCAAACCACAGGAGGTACGTGCTCTTCTTGCAGCTGGCATTGTTTCTTATTGAAAGAGCCATTAAGTCACGCTTTATGACCCAGACATGCTTGGGGTCATCTCCAACCTGTTTTTCCAGTCAAGGTTTCCTCTTCCACATGGCTGTTTTCAGCCGTTGTATATGATTTATAATTTACGCCAATTAAACATATCTGCCAATTAATATATATGTCAATTAAACTATACCAGACTGCAGAGTACTTGTAACATCCCCAAGAGTGCTCTGGCCTCCAGCATGAGTGTGAAACCTGCAATGTACATCCCACCAAAATGTATCAACAAGGAACTTCTGTTTTTTTCCCTCTCTTAACTGCTTGTGCGCGCACACACACGCACATATACATCAAGCACAAAATGATGTATTGATTGTTGAGAGTGTCACAAAAAACTCATCCATACTTCTATATTTCAAAAGTCAATGGAACAGCAAAGGATCTGTTATTGTTTTGTTCAGTCACAAAACTGGTGTTGTGAAGTTACAAAATGGTGCAAAGAAAAATTAGTCTTGCAAATGCACAATTCTAGCCAAGACCTATGTTGTTGTTTTTTAAAGAGCTACCACCTCTTTAAATTGTGAACTGCCTTTCCTGAGGGTTGTTAGGAGTGGCTGTTCACTTCCTTTTTTTCAGAAAAAGGCTTGTCTATGAGATCTGAAGGGACCAAAAGCCATAAAAATAGCCTTAAAGACTGCATTCATCCCCATGGGCGGCATTTTGCCCATCCCTGCTGCAAGAACCCGGGGTGCTGACAGGGATCAACTTCCATTGGGCCTGAGCATCTTAAGAAGAAAGAAAGGTGCCTTTTGGGGTACAGTCTTTAGTGCCAACTATTGGTGGCCCAGAAGTCATATCTTGTTTATTTTTTTGTTAAGGTAAATGAAAGGAGAAGGTGTGGTTATTCCAGAGGCTGTATGGGGTTAGTGTAGCAAACAACTTTCTTATTCTGTAACACACTAGACACAGTAACAGAAGGATTTCTGTACCCCAGCTAGATTCTTCAGTGGTTATCATACAATGGTTAAGTTTCTCCCAAGCTTATAATTAGCTTGCCTCCTGGTAGCACAAGTTTCTGTTATGCAATATTGGCTTACTATTGACAGCTCCGTGTGAGTCGAGCAAAACAGTTGTCTCTTCCATAGTTCATCTGTCAATCTGGGAGAAATTAATTGTTGCCAACATGTCAAGTAATAGTGTTGGCCCATCAATAGATTCTGTCACTTGTGTGCCCACATCAGCAGCTGATAGGTGTTGAGAATATGTAATATATGCACTCATTTGTAATAGTGGCAATCATGATATATGAGAAAGGCATTCCAGTCATCTTGAGTTCATGTAAGCAAGGAGTGGTATGATATTATTTTTACATTAAGCACTGCCACCATAACACTCAATTTAGATTTTTCACTTTGTATATAGATAGTGCAGGGCTCAGTCCCTGGCATCTCCAATTAACAAGGGCAAGTAGCAGATGATGGGAAAGACCCTTGATTAAAAATAATCTGTAGAGCCAGATCCACAGAAGCATGGTTAACGGTGATCTTAACTGATGTAAGACAGCTTCGTAGGATGGATGATTTGAACTGGTAAAAGGCAGCTTTCTGTGTTAGAGTGATTGTTTAGCGCACAGATTTGCAGTCTGAGCTACTGTGTTCACAAAGAACATGCAATCATACATCTCACCATTTTGGGGGAAATAATTAGGTACTGCAAATACTTGTTGTACAGTGGCCAGTTTAAATTACTCACTGTGTTGGTAGCCACCAAATGAGAAATCATTTCTCCGTAGGACCCTGATGTCCAAATAACACTATGATTTGGTGGTGGTAAGGGGTATATCTACACTACAGAATTATAGCACTTTCATACCGATGGAACTGCCCTGGCTCCTTGCTATGAAAATCTGGGATTGGTAGTTTGGGGTGACACTTGGAATTATTTGCTGGAGAGGTCTCATGCTGTGATTCAGGAGTGGCCACGAGAACCCTCCAGCAAAGAATTCTAAGTACTTTTTTAATCAAACAAAAAATCCCAGGATTCAATAGGAGGTAGCCATGTTTGTGGAGTGTAGATACATCCAGGGAGATACATCCCCATCAGTGTAATAAGTTGTTGCACATGACTCTTTCTCCAGGTGTCCATTGCTAGGGGAAAAAAATGTTTAAAGCGTTTATACATAATGAACATTTTGTATGCATCAGTCTGACTTAAATAATTCACAGCAGAAGTCTTTTTGATTCCAAGCGTCAAAAAATTACTTTTCATTTGTGAACGTTCATGGAATCTTTTTCCAGTTTTCCTTGATCTAGGAATGAAGTCTAAATAATCCATAAAATGCACCCTGCAATTTGGCAAGATTCAAGTTCTTTTTGAACTTTTAACAATAGTGTCAAGCAATTTTTCTTAATCTCGGCCAATACAAAACATCTGAAGCAGCAAATTTTGCAGTCTTAAACATCCTTTGTGCGGTAGGATTATTAATAAAAGGTGTCAGCCATCTTTGAATAAATATGGGTGAGGCAGGAATGAAGAAATACAAAAGATTAGTAGGGCAGAAAGAATCCTGAATGAAGTGTTAATTATTTTTTGGAATAGCAATAGCAGAAAAGCAGACAAGCAGAACAGGGAATGCTGATGAAATTTGCAATGTAATAAACAAATCTTCATATGAACGTATGGAGAAGAAACACACAGAAAAATTGTGAACTGTTTCTTTTGTTTTGAAAGTATGGTTGGAAATACCTTAACAGCAAATTAAGATTTGGTTAGCACACAATAAAGCTTCACATTCTGTGAAGATATCCTCTTTTGTTTTTATGTAATGAGGGCAAGTTTGGACCTCATAACTACTTTCTCAATGTTTTCTAATGGAGGGGGGGAAGATTTGGAAAATGGGATTTCTTTATTGTGTTGTGCACAGAGATACCCCAAACGTTTAAAGACCCAAGTAACAATTACAAGAACAAGTTCACAACAGAAATTGTTTGAAGGGCAAAAGGAAAGATATCGTCATTTAGACAACGTCTGAAATCTATAGAGGGGAAAAAAATCATTTCAGACTTTGATGGCCAACTCAGTCAGAGAAAATTATTAGAGATTTTATTTTCAAGATAAAACTGAATTTTAATTATTATTTTTCTTGTCTGAATTCACAGACTCAATTTCACCATTTCAATTCACTTTCAGTTTTTAAAGCCAAACTTGATAAACAAGAGCTTTGGTGGCCAGAGAGGACACCTCCCTCTATCTTCTCATTTCTGTTATTTTTTGTATATTCTTTCTTTCAGTGTACACTGTTTTATTTCTGCATCCTTTCAAATAAAGATTTTTTTAAATAAAGAAAACCTCAGGAGGAGTCTTGAAAGATAATCACCATCAAAGAACATTTCTCTTGTCCAATTGACCATGTTCTGTTCTTTCTCTTTGCAATCAAGTAGCCAGAATTACTCATTCATATTAGTATATTTGAAATGTAATATTTTTACCTTAAAGCTGGTTTTGCTTTTCCTTAGTTTCCTGTCTTTTAATTTTGTGTTTGTCCTTACTTTTTCTATTTTTAGCTGAGCTGAGTTTAGAAACTCTGCAAAGACCAGTTCAGTTTCACCTGCACCTTGGTTTTCATAACACTGTCATTCAGTCTGTTTCTGTCCTTGGTCCACAGTTGTTTCATTAGACTGAAAATTATCTCACAGTAAGCATTAAATATAGATATGGAAAGTGTGAAAGAGACTAGTCTCTTCATTTGGCTGTCACTACCCTCAGACTTTTGTCTAAAAGCCTCTACCCATCTCTGACCTATCTTCTGCTCCCTGAAGACAATTTCTTCTCTTATTTGTTGTAAGACACAGTAGTATTCACACAGCTTGCTAATGCCAGTTTTATTGTGAAATGTTGTAGCAAGAATCTACAAATTTCCCCTCGTGACATCGCTATGAAGCGAGAGCGCTAACACCTTTTTTTTTTTTAAAGTGATGATTCAACATAATTCTATTTCTCCAGGCATTCAGTTTACCATGTCAACGTCTTATATGGCTTCCTCTCTGCATTTTCTGTTGTTACTTGGAGACACATTGCCCAAAATGATGTGAGCTGATCTTCCAGAGTTTGTCCTCTCTTCTTGTCTTGGGTTGTAAATGGAGGTTTTTTCATGGCAGCATGAAGTTATGTGGAACTAAAGATCTAATATGATTAGAGACAGCTCACACTTTCACTTTGGAGGAAGGAAGAGATGTATGTGTTCATTCTTTATCACACATGGAGCTGCTCCCTTCTCTACGAAGAATAGTGCAGACTCCAGAGATCACAATGTATAACTTCAATTTCTTTTTTATTATTACTATGTCTAGCTTCCCCTAATTCATGCTTCCCACATCCCTATGCCTATAACATGTGTCATGAGCTTTGGATTTTCCTTTCACTTCTGAGCAAGTCAACAGGTGAACGTTCTTTTGGCTTGAATACAGTTGCATCATTAGACATAGTGCTACTCATAGTTGTCCTCTGCTGTACTTTCAGTAGCTACTGGAGTAACTTTGGGCATGAGAGTTTCATCTTCCAGCACTATCTCTTCTTTCATTTTGGATTGTCTCATCGTATGGTTTTTGTGGTAAAAGACATTCAAAAGGGATTTAACCATGCTTCCTTTTGCACAGTACTAACAATTGTTAGTTATGGTGCCACTGCTGTTGTCTGTAAGAGATCCTCTCCCAGTGTCACCCCTACTATTGGTGCTGCCCAGTAGCTGTTTGGCACATTTAGTCTGGCTTCTCTGCAAAAGCCTGTTTGACATAGCATCACTGCTGTCGTCAGTGTAGCCTCATGCCTTATAGAAGCATAAAATTCTACCATAGCAGGAAGTTAAGGAGAGAGGCAGGTGCAAATCTCAAAGGCAGTTATTCTGGTGCTATTGATGGAGAAAGGAATTTTATTCCATTTTTTTACTGCCTTTGTCCCCACTCCCCTTATGGTTAAGAAGGGACTTGTCTTTCTATATCAACCATCTTTTGAGGCTATCTTAAACAACACCATAAGCAAACATCTCAAGCAAGATATTTCTTTCTTTCCCTTCGTCGTTTTTACCATTCGCCTGATGAAGAAGCCAATGGGCTTTGAAAAGGAGCGTAATCTGTTTTGTGTCTTTTGGTTGTTCTGATAAAGTGTCACTGTGGTGTATATATTGAATTGTGTTCTATTTTGTTTTATGGCCAACATGGCTACCCCTGCAATTCATTGATGTAACTCTTCACCTGAGATGTTCTGTGGATTCAATCCAAAACTTCTTGGAATTTGCTCTGGTCACTTTCCCAGCTCCATCCCTTGCAAATGGAACTGGGAAGGATTCCACAAGGGAGAATGAAGTAAGCAAAGTAACTGAGGGTCCTTTGCCTTGCAGTCGGTGCTCCTTTCCACTGCCTCACCCATGAAATTTCTCCACTTATCAAACTAGCAAGGATATGTCAAGAGTACAGCCAAGGGAGCTATAAGAGGAACATAATAATTGTCTGCCCATGGCCTTTAGTGTTAATCAAACTGGATGTTTCACTTCAGGGTTATGGATGATGATGAATGATGGGGTAAAAGCTTTTCTGCCTTGTCTGAAGGCAAAAAGGTCAAAAGTGAAACAGTATTCATGAGCAGGTATGAATGCAGGCAAGGGCTCCCTGTGGTGTTGAGGCAGAGTGTCTATTGTTTAAAACACAAAAAGTTAGTTATTTTTATCTTCTGTTACTAATGGAGCTGCCCAGACAGAAAGAACAGAGAGTATTGCTATAGAGTCATTAACCACAAAAGAGACAGAATTAATCTCTTTAGGTAGATTTCAATAATCAGATTTCAGCATTGGAGTCAAGCATTCCTTGCATTATTATTGTTGTGTGGGTCAATCCTGTGAGGTCAAGAGAGTGGAAGCAGAGTTTCAGTCCTGGTTTTAAATTAAGTTGATAGTGCCAATGTGGGTCAACACCTAAGAAAGTTCCACCAATTCAATAGTTCCATTCTATATTAAGAATTAGATTTGGGCCATCGTTATAAACTAAGGCTATACTAGTGTTATGAAAAAGATTCTTTTTTTATTAAAAAGAAATCTGATCTTTTAAAGACTAGCATACTAATTATGGATTAAGTTAGCATATGAAACCTTATGCAATAATAACTATCTTAGGATCTTTCCACAGTACACTGTTATAGGCCCTTTCTGCACCAGCCTATTAAAACGGTGCAGAGCGACCTCCAACTTTTGCACTGTGGAGTGGACTGGGGTGGACTACTTTCGTAGTTCCGCACCTCAGTCCGCTCCGGAGCGACCGGAACTGGTCGCACAGCGTGCTTTTTAAAAACCTCTTTTAAGAGGTTTTTAAAAAGCATGGAGCATGCGACCCCATGTCGCTCTGTCCCCACGCTCCGGTGCAGATTTGCAGGCGCGCAGTAGTGCATGCCTGCAGATCTGCTGGGGGCAGGCTTTAGGCTGGCGAGCTTCTCCGGTTGGTGGAGAGCCTCCACCAACCAGAAGCCGCCATTTTGGATGCCGGAGCAGTGTGGAGCAATGAGCTCGCACTGCTACTCGTCCCAACAGACTTGCCCGGACACTGAAGAAGTCCGGTGAGTCCTGTTTTTGCATGCTTCCTTTCCCATGTGTGGAAAGGGCCATAGTGCCGTTATTCCACTTGCAACATCCTGTGGAATTCTGGGATTGGTAGTTCACTGATGCTAAAGAGCTCTCTGGCTGAGAATTCTAAAGACCCCTCCCTAAACTGCAAACCTCAGGATTCCACAGGATGTTGAAAATGGAATGATAGCACTATAACAGTGTAGTGTGGAAAGACCCTAAGACTTTAAAGTGATAATATATATTTATATTTATATTCTGCCTTTCTCCCAATAATGGGCTCCAAGGTGTCTACCAACATATATTTTCAACAGCCCTGAGCAGGTCTTGCAAATTCAGGGCCATGGCTTGCTTCCTTGAGTCCACCCATGTGTAATGTGGTCTTCCTCTTTTCCTAATGTCTTGTACCTTAGCAAGCATTACTGTCTTTTTAATGAGTCATGTTTTCTCACATTATGTTCAAAATATGACAGTCTCAGGAGACTTCAGCCTCCTGTGCCCTCCAATAAACCACTCAGAAGATCCTTCAGAACATTATTTATGGAAAGTAGCAGTGAGGGCTGGAACAACTTTCTCAAAGTTGAAGTTCTCCTGACTCTCCTCATTTCAACTGACAGGAACATTTGCTGAATAGGAAAGAGCCTTTCCACAAATGAAGGAAATCTTCCTGTTCATGGAAAAGCAAGTCTGGATTAAGCCCCTTGTTGTTTTTACATTGTTACATTATTGTTATAATTGTTAGCTGCCCTCAGCAGCTAACATTTTTGATACATACATGCATATATACATACATCAGTGGAAGAGTGGACATTTTGTCTTCCAACATTTAATCAAATATATAAGAAAAATAGAAATATATCTCCAGTTCTGTATTTGTTGCTGTACTGCAACAGACATGTCTGTCTGTCACTTATATTACTGGAATATTTCACAGAAGTGTGAAATTGACTGTGCATGTTCAGACAAGCTGTTCTTTTGAGTGAGAAGATGGTAGCATGTGGTACCAGAAAACTGTAATGAATTATGGAGTCTTGGATCTGATTCATGTTAGCCGAGACTGCAAGTTGTTGCCTTCTCACAGTTCATTATGAGATGATAGGAACCCATGATGAATCTTCATTCTCTAGCACCACACTTGTGTTGATTTAAGGATGTGAGGAGACAAATATTTCCCATTCAATAAAAGAACATGTGCTCACCCAGCAGTGAACATAAAGATAATGACTAAAATCTTATGCTGCCACCAAATATATCTTATGGTTTTTGACTATCCTATAGTATTGAAGGCATTTGGAAACTTGGATTTCCAGTGATGGTTATTGCTATGCAAAGGGAGAAAATGCCAAAGATAACAATAAAAGCGGGCTATGAAGTCTTTTCTTTATTCTATCTGGGGCTCCATTAAAGGTTGATGGCTAGAAACAATGAGGATCCAACTCTTACAAAGCAAGCAGCAAGCTGGAGGGGTATTTTCAGCTGTAGGCACTTGTGCTGGCTATCAAAACCAGAAGCTAATACAGGAATTACAGCATGAGAGACTTTATGAAACCAATAGCTTGGAGAGTACAAACACAGTGAGACTGTAATGGATCCAAAGCTGGTTCCTTCTGTAGGTGCTCGGATACGATTTTTGTCTGTCAGCTTTGCCATCATTCCCCATGGCTACTGGTTTGCTCCACAGCCTGTAGCCCTATTCAGGGGTTCTCTAGCTGAAGTAACACCCACACATGTTGAAGGGAGTATGGTAGCCCCACCCTTATTATTGCTCTCCGCCTGTGGGAAGTGACAGTCTGAAAAGCATGCCATCCTCTATGTGTAAATGCCTGAATAATGCTGGCATGGGAGATTTCCAGGGGACATTTATCAGAGCTAAACTAGACTGAGGCTGTTGTATTTTGGACATATCCTGAGACATTGGGACTCTTTTGAAAAGATGATAATGTTTGATAATGTAGAAAGCTGAAGGAAAAGAGGAAGACTTCACTACTGGTGGGTTGATTCAGTCAAGGAAACCACAGCCCTGTGTTCACAAGACCTAGACAAGGCAGTTGATGACTGGGCCTGTAGGAGCTCTCATTCATAAGGTTACTAGAAGTCAGAGTTGACCTGATGGCAAATAAACAAATGACACAAGAGGTGAGAATACTCAAAAAGTTCAGACCTACCAAAAAGTTTTGATGTGGGAGGTAATTGTGAAGATCCCTTTCCCCTGGGTCTTTACATCTCTAAGACTATGTGGAATTAGTGGAGATTAATAGTAATATTTTTCATATTCACTAATCACTCTATTAGCCTTCTTTCCTGAATGTGCTTTATTTTGCATTCTCTACTTAAAAAAAAGTCTGAGGGAAAAGATCCCCCCCAATAACTGAAAGAAGAAAATGGATCCATATGATGCTAAAATGTTGGGGAGGTGGGTGGTAGGACAAAGAGGGAAAGAACTGGTAGTGATCCACAGGCAGAATATAATATCTAGTGGAAAGAGAAAGAGATGTTCACATGATACCCAGTTTGACCCTTCAAAGCCTTGGCAAGCACCCCTGCCCTCTGTCCACCAGATGAACTTCTATGATGTTTATGAATAGCACCCACATATCTTCATATCAGGTTTTTGTAGCCATAAAGACAAGAAGTTTGTTAGAAAGGGATGTTACTCCTTGCTAAAGAAGCTATTTGGAGGTTCCTAGTTATATTTGTTTATCTAAGAATTTTAGCACTGTCTTTCCAAACAAAAATATTTGAAGTCAATTCCTAGTCCAAACTTGAACACAATAGCAAACACTGTTTTGGAGATCGTTAAATAGAAGTTGGATGAATGTCTCTTAGGAGTGCTTTAGCTGTGAATTCCTGCATGGTAAAGTGTTGGACCTGATGTCCCTTGGGGTCTCTTCCATCTCTTTGATTCTATGGTGCTATGATTCTATGGGTCTTTCCACCCTACACTGTCATAGTGCTATTAGCCCACTTTTAACATCCTGTGCAATTCTGGGGTTTGTAGTTTACTGAGGCCAAAGAGCTCTCTGGCTGAGAATTCTAAGTGCCCCTCCTTAAACTGCAAACTCCAGGATTCCAGAGGATCTTGAAAGTGGAATAATAGCACTATAACAGTGTAGTGCAGAAAGGCCTTATGAATATGTGGAGCAGACAAATTCACCTCTATAGGTTGTTGTTGTATTCCTTCAAGTCATTTCTGACTCATGGCAACCCTAAGTCAAACTATCATGGGGTTTTCTTGGCAAGATCTGTTGGGTGAGGTTGCCTTTGCTTTCCTCTGAAGTTGAGACAGTGTGATGTGCCCAAGGTCACCTAATGGGTTTCTGTGGCCAAGTCGGGATTCACAGTGTGATCTCAGTGTCCTAGTCCAACACTCAAACCTATGCCCCCGACCTTTGTATACCATGCAGGATTTTGTCAGCCAGCATCTGAAGTCAATAAGTCAATAAGTCACTTCAAACAAAGCAGCAAGTGTTTTTCTCTTTCTCTCTCTGTATATATACACACATTCTCTCTCACACACAAATGCATTCATTTTTTGTATGTGTGCATATGTATGCAATTTTGAAGAAGGATGGAATTTTTAATAAAGCAAATCATGTCTTTTTGAAAATCAACAAAGGAATAAGGTGTTACCCTAAGGTTTGAAAAAGTTAACCTCATAATGAGATAATGCCAAGAGCTAGGTAAGCTTTGAGCTAAAGACTGTCTCGTATGTCATAAGTAAAGTAATTGTTCTTTGTTTTCTTCAGGGCCTTTTGTGTTGCTGTTGTGTTGAAAAGCAGCCCCTAGCCTGTGTTAATATTGGAAAAGATAGCAAAATGATGAAATCAGGTTTTGTCTGGTTCTAATTGATGACATTCAATTCTTTTTGCCCTTTCCACCTAAATCTGGGGAAGCTATTTTGATTCTGAACTAGTATTGTTCACTGGGAATGGAGGGTGAAGAAAGTGAAGCCTAATCCATACGAGAAACAGTTGCCCCTAAACATGGAAGGCAGATTAGGGAGTTGGATTCAGCCTGTGCAGGATGAGGTTGTACTCCTTCTGAAAATACAAGTTTGCAGTTTGGTACATTCTTGGATTCAGCCCCGAGCCTAGAAACTAGTACCAGGAGTGCATTTACACAGTTAAAAGCACTGTGGCGGCTGTGATCAGGCTACATTGATGCATTCCCTAGTTATATCCTATTTGGATTACTGTAACATGCTGTACTTGGAGCTATCTTTGAAAAGTGCTCAGAAAATGCATCCGACTTTCTCGTTGCAACAGCTCCACTGGCAATTGCATCATTTCCACGCATGACCCAAAGTGCTGGTTTTCTTTACCTATGCACCTTGGGTCCAAGCTGTTGGACAGACCATTAGCTTCCCATGTGAACAACTCATGTTTAGAGATTGTTAGGAGAGTCCCTTCTCTTGATTCAGCTGCCTTTCCAGGCATGCTTTGTGGGAACACATGGGAATGCCTTCTCAGGTGCTGCTCCCAGGGTCTGGAACTTCCTTCCTGGGCGGCGGGGCTGGACTGACTCCCTTCTTGTTCGCTTTCTATCAGCAGGAAAAGCCTTTTGTATTCTAAGGGGCCTTTAGGGATGGATTGTTAATAAAGAAAGGGGTTTTTAATATTATGCTGTACTTTTTCTAGGGAAAGGTATTTTAATAGGTATGTTTTAAATGGTTACAATCCTACAGGTAGTTAACAATAATGGCTGGAATCCTATTGTGAAGTTATGTCTGCATAAGTAGACCTACACATGCATAAACTAGAATTGGGCAGTTTCATAGCATTCATAGCCAGTAGAGGTCCGCTGTTATATTGCTATGAGGCAGAGCTGGCAAAGAGCCCAATGCACATTGAGCACCGATGCACATCATGCACCAACATGCATTGCAATTCACTCACATGGGTTTCTTACTCATGTATAAGTCTAGATATTTTAGTCAAAAAGCTGACCAAAAAACCTGGGTCAACTTATCCGTGGGTCAGTATAAAAACCATACCTAAATTCTTTTCAAAAAAAGAACTCTCCGCTTCTCTGGGTAGAGTGGCGAAAGGCAAGAGCTTAATGGACCCGGGAGAGCCTGAAAGAATCACCAACCCCCTCTATTCTCTCCGCAGCAATGCTGCTTCTGGCTTTTTTGAATACCTGGGTGGAAAAGCAGCAGCAGCAGTGGCAGTAGCTCTTTGGCACTTCCTCTCAAAGCAGCACTGAGAGAGTAGAGAGCGGTGTTTCTTTTAGGTTCTCCCAGGACAGACTGAGCTCTTGCCTTTCGCTATTCTAGTCAGAGAAGTGGGTGGTTCTTTTTCTTTGGTAAGAGTTAATACTGTGCCTTAACTATTATCCTGTCTTCATGGAATTACCCTTGACGTATCCACAGATCATGTCAAAATCCATGAAATCCATTTTGTCCTTTCACACCTCGGGAACCTTTCAAAGATTACAACCGCTGTTTGTGTTAAAACCACAGCAAGACTTGGGATTGGCCACCCAGTACCTCCTCCGAGACATTATCCCCACTCCTTTTTGGCTTTATTTGGCCGTTTCCATGAAGGTTGCCCTCACCTCCCTCCTCCCTGATTAGAATCTCTTCTCTTTTTAATATAAGCCCTTTTTGCAGCCACGGCTATGGAGTTCCTGTTTCACACACACAGGGAGATGCTCTCACACACAGAGAAATATAAAGGAAAACAGTTATGTGCTTAAAAAGCTGTTTATTTAATCACAAATACAGAAGAATAAGCCTCCCACCCTTCTGCCTTTTTGTCCTTGTGGGGTAGGGAGGTGGAGAGTTTCCAGATTCAGAATAGATCAGCCTAAAGTAGATGCTGGCATTCATTTGCCAGAAATTAATTAAGTCTCAAACTGGAAGTAACAAAAAGAGGCAGAAGACTGGGTTAATGGAATAAGTGTTTTTTTAAAACTATAAGGACTCTTTTCCACTTAATTTCCAGGCGTGTGTGTGTACATGTGCGTGAGAGATTGAGAGAGAGAGAGAGAGAGAGATTGAGAAAAGGAAAATAAAAAGGCTGGAAAAGGAGGTGGGATGAAGGTGTCAGGTGAGCCAAGTTTTGCCTTCTTAGCTTCTCTGACAAGCTCCAGTGCTGGTGGTGGGGGAGTAGTCATTTGCCACTGGATTTTTTTTTTCTATAGAAAAAAAGTGTAAAAGTTTCTCAGTTACCTTACCATCTCAAATTGAAATGTAATCAGTTTAAAACTTCCACCCTTTCTCATTCTCCCCTGATCACTGGAGGTAAACAAAAGTTTCCCAGTGCAAGACTGTAAGCAAAGAGCACCTAAGCCATAGCCAAAGCACACCCGCAGAACACCACCCGACCACCCCAAATCAGCATAGAGCAGAATCGAACTTTTGCACTAGAAATCGTAGCAGAACAGTAGTGGGAAAGGAAGTCATTAACAGATTTTTTGTGTGTGCTTTATTTGCTTACATGGTTTGGGGTACATTTTTGCTGAAATATATTGCATTACAGGTCTTGTATTTGCAGTGCAAGATGCCCATCATGTTGCCAGTCTCGAAGGTATGAAACAGATATTTCATATGGAAATAAGAAGCCAACAAATATCTTTTCCATTCCTTGCATGGATGCCTGATACTGCAGTAAGTCATGTTATCATGGAAAGAGGAAAAGATGGAGGGATCTACTTATTGTCTTTGTCATAGCTGTAGTTAGGTAAGAGGAAGGGATGGACGGATACATAATTATATGAATGGGAGGTGAGTGAGTAAATTGTGGTGGCAAAGGGAAGGAATTATTCTTTGGGTTGTATTGTGCTCCAAGCTGGAGAAGAACAAATGGATTGCAAAGCATTTTCTGTTGGAGGTAAGAATTATGAACATTATCAGAAGTTCATACTTCAGCAGGGTTCATATTTGAGTTTATGAAATTTTATTACATCATTTGTTTGTTTTATGATATCAAGTTGGCTTTGACTTATACCAATCCTATGAACATGAGCCCTCAGAAAGATCCCGTTCTTAATAGCCCTGCTCAGGTCTTGCATATTCAGTGCCATGACTTTCTTTCTTACGTTGATCCACCTGTAAGGAAGCCTTGGTTTTTTTCCTACAGCCTCCAACTTTCCCTAACATGATTGGGCCTTTCCGCACTACACTGCTATAGTGCTATTATTCCACTTTTGACATCCTATGGAATTCTGGGCTTTGCAGTTTAGGGAGGGGAATTTAGAATTCTCAGCCAGAGAGTTCTTTGGCCTCAGTAAACTACAAACCCCAGAATTCCACAGGATTTTGAAAGTGGAATAATAGCACTACAACAATGTAGTGTGGAAAAGTCCATTGTCTTTGCCATTGAGTCACATTGGGTCACAGTATATCCAAAATACAATAGCTTCAGTTGGATCCTACTGGCTTCTCGAGAGAGTTCAGTCTTGATTTGTCTTTTTGGCAGTCTGCAGTATTTGTAAAACTCACCTCCAGCACCACATTTTGAATAAGCTGTTTTTTTTGAATGAGTTAATGACATTACTACTTGACAATGTCCATAGACTGGGGCATGTTGGAATAATAAGGCATTAACAAACTCTGTGGTTTTGTCATGGTGTTAGTCATGTATAGAATTGCCGTGTCAGTCACAAAATCTCTCAGCTTACTGTTCATTCCACTCTACAAAATTCTTACTGGTTACCTCTTGCCAAGAAACACTTGAAAAGTTATGGGAAAGCAATAGGTGAACCATAAACTGAAGGTTTCATGTTGAAAAAAAATACAAAAATGTAATATCTTCAATGCCTCAGGCTGCTAACTTAAACCAGATTGCTTCTTTACAAGTTTCCCCATTGAGATCAATATGACTTACAACTTATATGTGTGTTCAGGTACACAGCCTAAAGGCATTGAATCTGTGGAGGGAAAGTATCAGAATCTGTCCTTTGGAAGTCTCTTAAGGGGTGACAGAAATTGTTAATAATGGAATCTCCGTTTGCAAAAGCATTAGGGGGGAAATTTCCTAATAGCAGCTGCCAAGAATCAATGCCTTCCACTGAATATAAGGTGTTATGTTATTTTCACTTGGCTATTAAGTGATAATTAGTATTCTCTACTAATATTTCTTAAAATAAAACACCACATTGCCTGGCTCTCTAATTATTTTAGAACCCGCAGAAACTCTTGACAGTTCCACACTTAGTAGTTGTGACAATGCTGTAGGCAAGGAGGCTCTCTGCCTCTCCCTCCCTCCCCATTATAAACGTTTGTTTCTTGTCTTTGCTTTTTGCAAGTTTAATTTATAATAATCTGCTGGTGTTGTTTTTTTTTTTTCAGAATGTGCATTATGTCTTGTGGTAGGAAATCATTAGAATAATAATTAGCCTGTTTTGCAAGTCCTGTTGTTGCTAACTGCTGTGAAGTCAACTTTGACTTATGGTGGCTCTAAATGAGAGACTTCTAAGTCACACTATCTTCAACCACCCTGCTCAGGTCTTGCAGATACAGGGACGTGTCTTCCTCACCTGAGTCTATCCATCTGTAATGCAGCCTTCGTCTTTTCCTATTGCTTTCTCCCTTACCAAGCATTACTGTTTTTTCTAGTGAGTCATGTCTTCCCATGATATAATGTGTTGGTGAATACATAATATTCTTACTTTGATTTTTAATGTATTGATGAATACATAATTAGACCTCATCTGGAATACTGTGTCCAGTTCTGGGGACCTCATTTCAAGAATGATATTGACAAGCTGGAATGTGTCCAGAGGAGAGCAACAAAAATGGTGAAGGGTCTGAAAGCCATGCCCTCTCAGGTACATCTTAGGGAGCTGGGTATGTTTAGTCTGCAGAAGAGAAGGTTAAGAGGGGATATGGTAGCCATGCTTAAATGTTTGAAGGGGTGTCATGTTGAGGAGGGAGTGGGTTTGTTTTCTGCTGCCCTAGAGACTAGGACAAAGAACAGTGGATTCAAGCTGCAGGAAAGGAGATTCCACCTGAACCTCAGGAAGAACTTCCTGATGGTCAGAACTGTCTGGCAGTGGAATATGCTGCCTCGGAGTGTGGTGGGGTCTCCTTCTTTGGAGGTTTTTAAGCAGAGGCTGGATGGCCATGTGTCGGGAGTGCTTTCATGTGGGTTTCTGCATGGCAAGGGGTTGGACTGGATGGCCTCTGTGGTCTCTTCCAACTCTAAGATTGTATGACTCTATGATTTGGTGCAAAGGGTTAAAGAAATGGTCCAGGCTCCTGCTTGTTAAGTCTAAGGGTCTATGTAGTGGCCAGTTATCTTGAGGTAATTCTGGAAACAATCAGAATCTGAACTTCCGATTTGCTTCCTTTTCACTGTGAGAGCTGTTTTTGGTGAATATAGTACATAGTAGGGTGGACCTTGCTATACATCAAAGTGAGGCAGCTGCCTCTAATGACAGGTGCTGGGAGGCAGAAAAAACAGTTCCTTGCTGTTTCTTTTTGAGCCCCCTATCATTCCTGTCTGTGAGAAGGCAAAGCTCTATGTGCCACACAAGTCTATTCTAGTCTCCTAAATCTGCTCTGCTACCAGGATTTAGTTGGCCATTCAGTCAGCTTCCAGAATATGGAATGCAGGAGGAGTGCCAAGCTGTTTTTCTCCCCAGAGAGCAAAATGTCATGGTCAAGGCTCAATACATTGTTCTAAAGAGAAACACAGTCTCCTCTAAATGATCAAAGTCAATCCAGTAGTAAAACTTGATGGCACAAAGTACCTGCAATTCCATTTCTGAATGGATACGGTTTATTACATTAGGGCTTGATGTTACAATCTGAGCTAACAATGTCTTAATGGATTGATCTGTGAAATGGGTGTTTTTCTTCTGATCAGATGTATTTCACCTTATCAAATGAAACCCGTGTAACTCAAAGGCCTAAATACTGGGAAGGTACCAGGTCCTGACTGATCTTGGAAGCTAATCAGCATCAGGCCTGGTTAGTACTTGGATAGGGGATCACCAAGGAATATCAGGTGCTGTAGGGTATATTCAGAGCAGGGCAATGGCAAACTGAGAACTCCTTGCCTTAGACAACTCTATAGAATTCATGGGGTCACCATAGGTAAACAAGCACCTTGAAGGTGTGCTCAGACATACCTACAAGTAAAAGCACTAAAGCAACAGAAAAAAAGAACACATACAAGTGTACACATACACACAACAGCTGTGGAAGAAATCTCATTTACAATTAGAAGTACTGGCTGCTAGATCTGAACAGGGTGGTAGAATTTCTGTACTTTGTCTAGAAAAGGATCCCAAGTGCAATCCATAGGATCTCCAGGCGAGGCTATGTAAGACTTGTCTGAAACTACAGGGCTCAACAATACCACAATGAGCTACACAATGAACAATATCATAATAAGCTACACAATGAAAAATACCACAATCAACACAGTCGAGCTACACAATCAACAATACCACAATGAACTACAGGATCAAAGGTCTGACTTTAAGCAGCTTCCTTAAACACTTTCTCTCCAAATCAATCAGTCAATCAATTAATCAGTTTATTTTCATTTATACTAATTGAGCTTTCTTTTGATTTCAGCTCAATGGACTACAAGCCAAGAGTATATAAAACATGCATGCTGTAGACTACTTCCTTTTATTTAATTGGAGACTTTGAGGCTGTTGTTAAAAATAAAACCTTTCACTCCAGGGAATCATTTGTGTTGGGAGTAAATATGATTGTTGATATATCACTTAGGAATCAGTGCACTGACAGATAAGACCTGTGAGTTTAAGTTATAACAGAAAGGTGTTTTGAAAAACAAGGGCATATGCCTCACAAGGTTGCTTTTGTGTGTTACTCCCTGGATTTTCCCTTTGCAAAGACTAGGTGAGTGACAACCCTTTGTTGTTAACCTCTTTCTGCTGCATTTTTTAAAAACTGCATCATCACCCTTGGGATCTTCATGGTCTGATGAGTCTACACATCTGAAATCTCTACACTTATATGAAAATTGTTGTGTAAACTGACTTCTAACCTGAATGATTTTTGTAGTCATGAGCACAGACTTCTCCTGTTTCTGGTGGTTATTTCTGCCATAGCTTTTTGTTCTTATCACCAGTTGCCTTCTGATACATGCCTAAGTCATACAATTAAGGGAGGCATTATAGCTCAATGGCAAAACACATGTTTTGTTTCAAGTCTCAGGTTCAATCCACAGCATCTCCAATTAAACATTTCAGGTAACTACAGAACTAGTCCACAACTATGAGAGTAGAGTAACTACAAAGTTCTAGTTAAACTGCAAAAAGCAGTTAAAATACTTGTACAGTGGCCCCTCCACTTTTCTGACAGTTCAAGGTGAAAGACCTGTCAGGACATTCAGAATGTGAGTGTGGTGTGTCCAGGGTGGCTTTTTTCTGGTGGACTGTCCTATCTCAGTCCCACCACAGCCGATAAAACAACCAAAACAAACTGAATAACTCCCAGCTTGTTACTTACTTCTAGGCAGTAAGCACAGAGTCATAAATAAAGTCCAACATAAACAAAGTTCCACAGGGTTTCACAGCAAGGGAGTGTCCAAGGTTAATCCAAGCATCCAGCAAGGTAGAAGATCAGATAAGCTCTGACAACTCCTGGAGGGGAAGGACACTAGCTAAATAGACCCAAAGCCTAGTGCAGCTGTGCCTTGATTAATTGTTGCCGGTTATAAATTCTGAGAGAGCGACACTGGGTTTTTCTTTGCTGCCTGTGCTGTGCAAAGCTGGGTCTAGATAAGTGTTCTTCTGTATTTGAAGATGCAGGACTCTCTGTTGGAGCTGGCACTGCCCTCCATTCTGCTTCTGGCACTGTAACCTCTCTCTGTACAGCAGGTCCTGGCATGCCCCCTGTTTCAGTCTCTGGCATGCTTTCTGCTTCAGACTTTGAGTCAGAGTCCATGCTCTGGAGGCAGGTCATGACATGGACGGAAAAATGAAGTCATTTTGACCTTGGCAGCACAGCTACAAGGTTTGTTATGGCCATCTTACCTCTCGAAGTCTTATTACATGAGAAAGCATCAAGCATTGGGAGAATGTATACTATGGATGTATTGGATCACCCGATGTATATCTGGATGTGATTAAGCCCTTAAAAGGCTTAGCTCATGCTCTGTAAGGGACCCTAACCTTTCCTTTTTCCTTTGCCCATGTACCATGTCTCTTGTATTTTGTACTTGTTTGTTTTTGTTTGTTTTTGCTTCTAGAATGCTCTCTGAAGCACTATGCTTATCTTGTGCTTTCCTTTAGTAAACTGTTCTTAGCCTTTACACAATGAGCTTGCGTGGCTGTTTTTTCCAGTCTGGAGCAGCTGGCAGTTGTTTGGCACTTCTTACTTTTTGCACTCTGCACATGCTCTGAGGTACATACCTAGCACCCTGACAAAGACTCTCATGGAAATCTAAAAACCATGAAGATCTTCCCCTGCTCCTGCCTGAGTGAGCAAGTGAGGGAAAGCACCTGGGTGTCTGCCCTCCCCATGCCCCCCCATTCCCTCCCCAGGCTCCCCCTCCCATTTCTTTGCCTTTTGCCCAGGTGCAAGGAAGAAAAGGCATGCAAGCGCCTTCCCTCCTGGGGCTCCCTCCTCTCATTCTCTTGCATTTTGCCTGGGTGCAGGGAAGGAAGGCACACATGTGCATTCCCTTCCCATGCTCCCCCTCTCATTTGCCTGAGCATGAAGAGGGAACGCACACACATGCCTCATGAATAATCAAATACGCAAAGGTCGAACACTCAACTGTGGAGGGAGGGCTGTAATGCAGATACACTTCAATTGTTGGTGAAAGAATTAATTATAAGAACCTCATTGTTTCTAACTATTTACTTCAAAGCTCTTGCATATAAATGCAATTGCTTTGAGGGAAAAAGAATCAAATAATTTAGTAGCTTGAAAGGAGATGTTCTGTTTCCCTTTAGCATCAACAGGTATCATTCTTGTGGAGCAAGGGGAGCAAACTGCCAGTGTCTTATCCGGGCCTTGTGAGTGGCATTTAATAAAGAGAGTTTGCAGGCCAAAGCCTTGAAGCAAAAAGCATTTTTGTCCAGTGTTACTCACTTACTCCTGTACATGACACAGATTTTTCCCCAAAGAAGAACACTCTAGAGTAGAAACTGGAGCAGGAATGGGCACTTTTTCTTTCCCTCCTCTTTTTTATGTCTCTTGTTAACCAAAGGCTATATTGACAACAAAGAAGGGAGAGCACAAACACTGCATCCTTTGAATTTATGTTATCTTTGTCCCCCACCCCTCCTGATTTTACTTTCTCTTTCCCTGTGGAAATTACCAAAAGTAATTTGAAAGACAGATTTCCCATGCTTCTTAGAATACTTTCTGATCACTTTCAAGGCATATTTTGGGAGTGGGAAGGGTAAAAATATCCCTGGGTTTTTACGAGGGTGGAATTGAACAACTGAGTCTTTTTTAGTCTCAAAAGTAGGTGGGAGGGTGCTTTGGAGTTAAGCCAAAGATTTTGATTCTGCCAGTGACCTCAGTGCATTCCTGTTCTTGCTTGTTTGGCACTGTTAGTTATATGGCATTGTCATAAAATCAAATAAAGTTAAGGGCGGCTTTTATATTGGTCAGGTGTCCTTTCACATACCACACAATTACAGGGCTGCCAAGAATTGTGTGAGCCCAACTGAAATTTTCCTTCAGTCCCCAAATTTCTAGCACTGCAGTAACTTAAAACCTCAGTCAATCATTTAGAAGTGGAGTTCAGACATCCAAAGAAAAGGGGCAAGGAATGTTACCTAGAGAATACAAACAAGGCAAATATTTGCACTGGGTGTGAATATTTGCAGTGTCTCGCTTTCTACAATGCTAGACATTTGGAGAGTGAAGAGAAACTTAATTGGGGAGAGGCAGAATTCTTTTTGGGAGGAATATTTCCACTTTGGCATCCCGCTATAGCTACACTCTCTTCCTCTGAAATCCTGTGATTTTCAATTTTTTTGGAGTGTACCAAGTCTCCTCCAACTTACATCAACTCTAAAGTGAACCTATCATGGAGTTTTCTTAGCCAAAATTGTTTAGAGGAGTTTTCCATTGCCTTTTTCTAAAGCTGAGAAAATGCAGCTTGCCCAAGGCCATGCAAGTGGTTTCCGTGGCTGAATGGGGATTTGAACCTTCCCAGAGTCCTAGGCCATTTCTGCACTAGACTGTTAGAATGCTATTATTCCACTTTCAACATCCTATGGAATCATGGGCTTTGCAGTTTAGGAAGGGACCTTTGAGGATGTTGAAAATGGAATAATACAGCTGAAATGGCCCTAGTCCAACACTCAAACTGCTACATCACACTGGCTCTTATTTGGAGTTTAGGGAGTGACATTTAGAATTCCCAGCAAGATTGCTCAGGTGCTTCACCAGACTAGAAACCCCAGGATGCTGCCATAATAGTTAAAGTGGAATCATAGTGCCATAATTGTATAGTATAAAACGACCCTTAGGGCCTTTCCCCCCTACACTGTTATGGTGCTGTTATTCCACTTTCCAAATCCTGTAGGTTTGTAGTTTACTGAGGCTAAAAAGCTCTGGCTGAGAATTCTAAATGTCCCTCCCTAAACCCCAGAATTCCACAGGATGTTAAAAGTGGAATAATTACACTATAACACTGGCCATGTCTGCACCAGCCAGCCTCTCTTGGAACTGCAAACCTCAGGATTCCAGAGGATCTTGAAAATGGAATCACCAAGCTATAACAGGCTAGTGCGGAAATGGCCACTGCAGGTCCTTAGTCTTTTGTTTACACCACATAGCCATGGGGTTGACTATATGACAAGACTGAAAACTGAAAACAAGGCTGAAAACCAAGTCAAACAGAAAAAAATTTTTAAGTCCTCATTCTTCTGGCCAGAGTAGCAGTCTGTTTGCTCAGGAAAGGCTGAGGGGAAAAGACATATATAATCCTAAAAGAGATGAAATGAGATTTTGGATGATCAAAAGGAAAACATATTGTAAAACAGTGTAATTCAAAGCTAGTTTAGTCAAATTTTATCATTGTTAATTACCTTTAGAATGTGAATAAGAAGTCTGAGGAGTTCCTTTAAAAAGAAGAATTTTTGCCCTTGGGGATATATTACCATATGGAAAATAGGCTTCTGTTGTTCTTTGTTAATTGTCATCTTTTAGAGCAGTTAACCTTAATCGTGATAACTTGTGCGTTTCTCCTACCTGCTATTGCGTAATAGAGAATTGTTAGAACAATAAAGATCTCTAGGGATTGATTACAATAGCCCCCAAAGGACAAATTTAATTAGTGTTAAGTGTTTGCATGTTACATGTTAACTTTTTTTTTCCACTAAAGGGGAAATATTAAACAAAAGGTGGCTTGGCACCTTTGTCAAATGAGTAATATACATTTTACCTTAATTTTCTCATATAGTTCACAGCCTATTCTTTTTTTCTAATAACAGTCATGTTAATATATCTGTCTCTGAAGAAGGGGGGGTCCTGAACAAAATAAAAAATCAATCTATCTATCTATCTATCTATCTATCTGATTTATATGCTGCCTTTCTCCCTTTCACAGGTATTTCTTGGAAAGAATTTTTCAGAGTGAGTTTTGGCTTTGCCTTCCTCTGAGGTTGAAAGAGAATGACTTGCCCAAGATTACCCAGTGGGTTTCCATGGCTGAGCATGGATTTGAACTCTGGCTCTTCAATGTCCTAGAGTCTAGACAAACACTTAAACCACTATGCTATGTTGGCCCTCTCCGTTTTGCCTACCCGTTTGTTTTGTTAACCCATATCAACCAATAGTGCGTTTGGGTACAATTCAAAGGTTTGGTTATGATTTATCCAGTGTTGGGTTGAAAGACAGTCTGTCTGAGTATTAAGATTTTCAGGTGTGGCCCTCCTTCCAGATTCTGCCAGGAGAGGCATTCTGCCAGGTGGGGGCATCTGGGGCACATGCTGTTGGCGCCAATCCCCTCCACCTTCCAGCCCGGGCCTGACCTGCCCCCACCTCTGTTGTGGTCCTTTCTGGCCTGGTGTTGGGCAGCAGCAGCAGCAGCCGCCCTCCTGTGTCCCACCGCCCCCTGTCCCCATTGGGGTCCTTCCTGGCCCTGTGCAGGGGAGGGAGGTGGTGGCAGCACCTAGGGGTACAACTACCACGCGTGCCCTAGGCACTGTTGAGCCTAGATATACCACTGTCTGCCCCCCTCAGAACCACAGTCTGAATGCAAGGAAAGTTTTCTCCATGGTAGATTTCATTGAGGGTGTTCCTGCATGGCAGGGGGTTGGACTGGATGGCCCCTGTGGTCTCTTCCAACTCTACATTTCTATGATTCTATGATTCTGTGATTCTATACCATGGAACTCCTGGCCATGAGACCTTACTCTCTGTCATTCTGTTGGCACCAAATACCTTTTTCCAGGCCATGAGTTCTTGCTGAGCTGGGTTTTGTTATCTTTTTATTACTTTTTTATTGTTTCTTTGTGTATTGATTTATTTACATTGATGCATTAAGTTTTAATTACCCTGCCTAAATGCCCTGAAGGCACCAGATTCCATCTGTTCTTTGATATTAAGCAGGGTCAGGCGTGGTTACTACTTGCATGGGAGACTGCCAACAAATACGAGGTGCTGTACAATGTATTTCAGGGGAAGGAACTGGCAGAACCACCTCTGAATACTCTTTGCCAGAGAAAACTCTATGAAATTTATAGGTCTGTCATAAGTCAATGGGCAACTTGAAGGGACATATGCACCCAAGTTTTAGTTTCTTTTGTAAGTGTTAATTGCATGTGTTTTTATTTGATTTTACATATTAACTACCTAAAGAGTTGAGAGAAATGCAGAATATAGTTTAAAAAGAGTTTTTGAGAAATAAAGTTTTTAAAAAATGAAAGACTGATGAATGGGAAAGTAAGAGAAAGGACTGCATACCAGTTAGGAATGCATATGCATACATCCTAAACACATCAGAACTTGGAAGCTAAGCAGAGTCAGCCCTGATTAGTACTTGAATGGGAAAGTGCCCATGAATACCAGGTGCTGTAGGTGATATTTCAGAGAAAGGAACTGGGAAAATCACCTCTGAGTATTCTTTGCCTATGAAAACCCTGTGCAATTCATGAGGTCTCCATAAGTTGATAGGTAACGTGAAGGGACACACAGAAACACACACATACACAAACACACACAGAGAGGGGGAGAGAGAGAGAGAACAACATTCACAAAGCGAGAGGGTTAAGGTTTAACTGATTAGCAGTGTTGCCAGTGAAGAGAATAGTCTGAGCTCAGGTAAAAATTGTTTGCCTCGGGGGCAAAAATAAGTGATTAAATGCTACATTTAGAAAGTATGCAGGTAAAATGTGCCCCTGACTTTCCATTAGCCCCCACTATTGTTTGAAAAGCCAACTGTACTTAAGCCAGAAGCCATTTCCTACTTTGCTTCCAGGCCTGGGTTTCCTTGGTGACCAATGAAGCAAATTGGAAGAGGGTTCAGAGGGAAAGGAAATGAAGTACTGAGAAAGGTGAAAGGCAACAACAGTGCTGAAAAGGGCAGGATGCGATTTACCAGCTGGTACCTGTGTAAAGTGTCTTAAAACAAGACCACTAAACAGATGACGTCCATTACGGTGCGCTTATTTATTTATTAATGGCTTGACGTCATAGAATTGGCAAATAATTAAATCTCTTAGTTGTCTAGAGGAGGCACAGGGAAACCAAAAGGAGAAAAAACAGCTTTGAAATACATAATTTGTTCAAATGGACGCATGATGATACAAAGCATCCCATCCGTCCTGTAGCCCATACAGATATTCAAAGTCTCAAAGTTTCATGAGATTGTGGCAATTCTCGGAATGCATGTGGTGAATCGTCTTGCCATGTTGATGTAGTTCCCCATGGGGTGTAGTAGTAAGAGAGGAAAATACCATGTATATTTGTTTCAACTGTTGGGATATTCTTTTACTACATTTACTATAGGGGTGATAAACAGTGGACCCCACTTTTGTGGCCCTTTAGGCCTTCTACTATCTTCCAAAGGCCCTTAACGCCACCCAATATTTTTTTAAAAAAATAATACTCTGGGCACCATTTTTAGGCAATTTCCCCTAAAATCATGCAGACACCCCCCCATGAGTGAAAATATGCAAAAATACCCTCACAAGCATCCCAGAACCCTGCACTATATTCAAATACCTCTGTTTCCCTCTGTAGATCTTCTCAAAATGGTGACAGGAAGTGACAATTTGGGAACCATTTTGAGAGAAGGTGGAGAGCAGCATTGGCGTATTTGGGCTTGCTGTGGAGAGTGTGGTCACGGGGGGATCTGGAAGAGAACCGACTCCCTTGCACAGTTGCCCATCCCTGTTTTAGTATGTTTTTATACTAAAATCCCTGTTTTAGTATAACAGGGAATAATGTAATATTCTATGAACAGTATTAATTACTAACGTTTCAGCATTCTCTGACATTTAATCAAGTACAGTCAGCAGGCATTTTGCTCTGTTTTCACCTCTAACGTGCTGCAAAGCCAGCAGGAATATATTAGGCTGTGGCAGTGTGTTTGTGCCTTCAAGTCACCTGATGACTTACAGCAGTCCTGTCAATTTTGTAGAGTTTTCTTGGGCAAGGAAAACTCAGTTCCAGCTCCTTTCCCTCCTCTGAAATACAGCCTACAGCACCTGGTATTTGTTGGTAGGCTCCCTGATCCTGCTTAGTTTTCACAATCAGAGAAGATCTGGTGCTGTCAGGGTATTTAGGCCCTTAGCCTGTGCCTATAGGAGCCAGATTTTGCATAGTTTGTTACAGAAAACACAAGCATACCCTAGTTAAGGATGTCTCTGACAAAGAAGCTTCTTTTTACACTTGCTTTTTGCATCAGGTTGCAGCAGTGAATCTGTGTTAAACAATGCAATACAGCTTAAGCTGCAAAAGAATGAGATTGTATTCTAGCTGATCTTACTTTAGCTGTGTGTGCCTGTTTATGACAGTGAAGGTAGACAGCAGCAGCCTCCAAAATCTATTATTGAGCCTGAGTTAACAGCAAAACAGAGAGAAATGGGGAACACAGATAAGTTTGCCTCACTAGCTACTCGGGGCATATTTAGAAAAAGCATAGATCTGGTTACTAAAATAAAAATGGTAGAAAAAGTGGAGGCTGGTTGGAAGATGAAAGTCACCACTTGGAATACGTTTTCAGGTGGTGGCTAGAAAATTCAAAATGTTTTGTTTACTTATGCAAGGCTTACCTGACATAGTTATTTCATTTCATTATTAGGACTGAATTAAAAAAAAAACTCTGAAATGTTTTTAATTATTCTTCTTTTTTGTAGTGAAGGAACCTGTCCCTCTTCTTTCCATGTTATTTCTGCCTCTGGTACCAAATTTTCTGTTGAAGAAATAATGCACAGGAATACATCTACCTTGTTAAGTGAGGTACACCTGTACCTCTGTCTTGCTTTTGCTATCTAAAGGAGACACTGATTTCCTGATATTTAGCTCTGCTTTCTCTTAGGCATGGTGGTGGTAATCAGCACCTCATAAAATAAACAGTCACAAAACCAAAATATTCTTTAATACTGACAGTGATCATCAGAATAAGGGTTTCATGCTTCCTTTTAGCCTGGTGATTTTCCTGTCTTTGTTCCCCATCACTATTTTAAAAGTGATTATCTGCTTATTCACAGGAGTTCATAATAATAAACAAACCAGTTTAAAATTTACATATGTGTGTATACTTTGCAGATGCTCACTTTTTTTCCCCAGTTCCATGTGTTTGTCTTTCAGAGGGAACCTTTGTTTTAATTTGCTCTCATTTTTGAAAGCTACGGTATAACATAGAGTTGGGAATGCAGGGGTTCAGTTGTTTAGACCCCGTCAACAAGGTCCCAAAGTTCCTTCCCACCATCCTTCCTCTCTTCCTTCGTAAGTAAGCAGTCAGGCTTGACCTTAAATTCGCTTCTGTCAGTATTCTGATGCAGATTAGGTGATCCTGTCAGTTTCACAGGCAAAGCCCAGTAAATACATGATGGCCTCCCTTGTAAAGGGTCTTAAGTGGGAAATAGTGGGATGTGAAATTCTAGGCTGCATTAATAGGAGTATAATATTTAGGTCAAAGGAAGTGATGATATCACTCTGTTCTGTTTTGGTAAGACCCCAACTGGAATACTATGTCTATTTGTGGGCACCGCAGTTCAGGAAGCAAATTGACAAGCTGGAACATGTCCAGAGGAAAGTGACCAAAATGGTAGAAGGCTTGGAAACCATGACCTTTGATGAGTGACTTAGAGAGCTGGGTGTGTTCAGCCTGGAGAAGAGAGGGTTGAGAGGCAACATGGTACTTATGTTTAAATATTTGAAGAGGTGCCATATGGTAAATGGAACAAGTCTGTTTTCTGCTACTCCAGAGACCGGGACACAGTGCAATGGCTTCAAACGTCAGGAAAAGAGATTCCATCTAAACATTAGGAAGAGCTTTCTGATGGTAAGAGTAATTCAACAGTGGAATATGTTGCCTAGGATTGTTGTGGGGTCTCTTTCTTTGGAGGTTTTTAAACAGAGGCTGGATGGCCATCTGTCAGGACCATTTTGACAGTGTATTCCTGCAAGACAGGGGGTTGGACTCAATGGCCCTGTGGTCTCTTCCAGCTCTATGATTCTACTCATAAAACTTTGCTCATCTTTCCACACGTCATGCTCTGTTCAAGTTCATTTTTCTTTCTCAAAGGAGCATTCAGAATTTAGCTCCATGAGGAAGAGAGAGAGAGAGAGAGAGAGGGGAGGGAGGGAGGGAGTTAAACAAAAGTAGAGAGTTCTAAATTGTACTATTTCTGGTCATGCCAGCACCACATAACTACAGAGTCCTTCATTGTCCAGTGTTCTAAAGCCACTTTATCTCTTGATCTTACCTGATTTTCTTTTTCTGCTCATGCATTTAACTATGGAGAAGAATGAATAGGGCTACAATCAGGAAAGCAAATTCTTCCTCCAAAGATATAGCCACAAAGCAGAAAAAGCATCAGAATTGAAGTTATTGTCATTTGTAATGCCAGATTTCATTGTGAACAAAGAAAGCAATATGGGCCAAAAGCTTTAACCCTTAAAATGCAGCCCTGATGCTGTTTGTGCTGATGGATGAGTTTTCATTCTCTGTAATAAAATGAGACCAGCCGTTATAAGACATTGTATAAATAATGTGCTGCTGTATTGTGATGGCTTAGGGAATGGAGCTGCAAGAAATCCTCCTATGTTGCTTATGTCCCAAAACTCACTTTCAGGCCTTAGGAATATCTCACATGAGGCAAATAATATGACATTTACAATAGGATAATAGCTTCTTTGGCTGGGACTTTTCACAGAATAATGCTTTCCAAATGATCTCCACTGGGAGAACAACAGAAGAGGAATTAGGTACTGTGATAAGTCCCAGTCAAAGATGCTATAAATCTGCTATAATTCGGATTTGGAGAGCCAGCATGGTGTAGTAGTGGTTTGAGCATTTGGCTATGATGCTGGAGACCAGAGTTGGATTCCTTCCTTGGCCATGGAAACCCAGTGGGTGACCTTGAGCGCTTCACAAGCTTTCAGGCCCAGAAAACCCCATGATGGATTTGCCTTAGGGTCATCATCAGTTGGAACTGACTTGGAAGCACCCAACAGCAACAAATGTGATTTATTGATATAGTTCTTAGTAAGCATAACAGTATGTGATATATGTTGCTGTTCCGATGATGAGATATGAGTGTGTTAGCAGAATTAATAAGTGCATGCAAGTGCCTAGATTAATTGGTCTCATGTCCTGTCTATGAACCCTGTTCAGCTTTTTACACAAACATTTGCCTACTCAAGATTTGAGGTACCAAGTATGGACTGCTGTCTAAATTTTCTGTTACAGAAGAGCTTCACTTAGCTGTTGTCCTCTTGGCAACAAACCCGATTGAGTTGTATTGAGCAAAGGAATTATACCAGCTGCAGTATTGTATATAAAGTCTTGTACCAATGGGATTTGCAGGGAACTGTCTACCACAGGCAGTCCCAACTAAATAATTTCTGTTACAAGAAAGCTTACTATCTAAAGATTCTCCTCAGTGTCCCACCATGACACCATATACATGTCGGCCACCTCTTAATTGGAACTAAGACTTTGGATTCTCTAGCTGCTGCAGTAGAGAGAAGCAACGTGTAAACAAGTTTATCAGAAACACACATACTTAGATCATACTGATTTAAAGTAAAAAGCAAAAACAATTAAATGTGAATCTTGTTCTCACTCTATGATGAAGTCATCACACAGAAACAATAAAATATAAACTTTCCAAGTCTTTTAACAGAAAATTAAAAAGCATTTCTTGACTCCCATGGTCTGTATTATTTCATAGGTAAATATTAAGAGATAAGCTCTCAGTTTTGAAGTATATTTTAATTGAGGGAAACTTTCTAGTGCAGGTGTTATCATCAGACATCCTTTGTTAGCCCATCAGCATATGGGTGCCCTGTTCTTTAGTGGCTATTTTTCAATTTTGTGTCTCATATTTTATCTTCAAGGACACACTAGCCTCATGACTGTGGCTTCACACAGATACAAAATTCCATCATGGTATCCATGAACCAAAGTCTTCCTGAACCACAGTCTTTGTTCACTAGAGACAGCCAGGCTTTATGCCTGGGGAAGCTTTTCTTTGCTTCTGGCATGCCGAAACATGCAAAGAATGCAATTGCATTGTTATGCTTCTGGTATGCTTTTAATATGCAACTGACTGACCACAGTGCTAATAGAAAATTAGACTAAGGAGGTCTTTAGTCAGGTCCAGCATTTCTTGTCATATGTCGTTGTTGTTGTTGTCCAAAAACAGTCCGAATCAACATTGTTGATGCTCATCTTATCAGCTTTCTTTACTGTTTGGCTTACACAACCATACATAGAAATTGGAAACATGATGGCATGGATAATCTTTATAACTGGATAATTTATTAGTGTTGCTTCTTTTCTGTAATAGTGTCAGGGTCATAATGACATGATGACCCTGGACCAGAAATGCACCTTCATTCTCTCCCAGTGTTGCTGTGGAAGTATAGGTCTCACAGGGTTAAAATTCCCAAGACCTTGGATCAGCAGGGACAAGAAAGCCATTCATTGTTTCTTTGAGTAGGGGGAGCAAATGGATTTTCTCTGCAAAAATATATTGTTGTGAGCTCTGTCTGCTGAACTCCAAAGTATTTTGGGATATGTTAGTCTAGAACAAGCGATCAAGGGCCTCTTAGTGTATGAAACCTGTTGTGATGAAAGTGATGAAAAGTTGTATAACTTTGAAAAAGCTGATTGTAGATATTCCACTTCCTTGGAGCGAGCAAAGGAGCTCAAATGTCAGTTGTGAAGTGCAGAGTAGACAAACTCTGGGAAATCAGCTGCAGAGGAAATTAGTTGTAGAGGAAGTTAAAGAGGGAGCACAAAGCCCAGGTGATCACTAGTGGTGGGGAGGTGTCCTAGCAAGCAGCAGAGTCAAAAGACATGCAGCCTGAAATGGGAAAGGTGCATTTCTAATCAGGTCTATTTTATTTTCTTGATTTTCTACATGGATATACAGTCCTTTGCCTCCCTTGCCAACGGCTTTTTCTTATGACATAACAGTTCCTTTTTCCCCCACCAGAGGATAATCTGAACACCGTTATTAAGACAATGGCTTTGACTTTTCATTGAGTTTATGTCTTTAAGGGTAGTTTTCAGCAAATGAGTCAGCCATATGTTAAATCAAATTTAATATCCATTACGAAACAGTGAATCATACTTTATATCAGTGTAATGATAACTAATGGCCATTTCTCTCATGTTCCTCCTATTTGTCCTGCTTCTCATCAATCTTGCTAATATCTTAAAGATTTATTAGATGGTGTTGGGGAGAGTTTCAAACTACAACTGTTTTAATATTAATAGCTCCGTTTTATGTTGTTTCTTTTTCTCTAATTCCCATTTGTATCTTTAAAAAACTGCTGACTTTGAAAGTAATAATCCTTTTCCTTGTCAAATTTAGTGAATAGAAAACTAGTAAATCAATAATAAGGTCCGCCTTAATGAGATTTTCTAATGATACCAATACATTACAACAAACCATACATTTTGCGATTTCCTATGCTAGGGTCATAGCAGGGCACGCGGAAGCAAAGAAGGAACACTGTAGCTACTAGTTCAAATAAAACTCTCTTGAGCTACTACAGAGAATAATAAACACAACTGAATAAATATATCTAGTCTGCACTTATATTAAAAAAAAAGACTACCCAGGGGTAACATTTTAGCACGGTGCTATGGAATTTAATGGTGCCAGTGCTTTTACTATAAATCCCTGATCTGCAAAGAGTTCCCTGGATGTTTCACTAATGCTATTTTCCTTAGCTTAGAAACTCCAGCCCCACTGGGGGATCTGAAACCCAGGTCATAACCATCTATCTGCATGAAATCAAGTGTAGATTGGCTTTTTTTCTTGATGGTGGGTGACATTAGCAGTATAATTTATAAATTATGCTATAAATATAATTATCTGCAAGTCAAACCATATAGCTGCATTTAAGCTGTCCATGTTAGTTGTGATGGAGAGTGTGATTGTTCAGCAGCTAGAAATTCTGATTAAAGCGTAAAGACACCAGTGGCTAAAGAAACTAGCAAAGGCTTTATGATAAGGACTCCATCAAAGACAGCAAAATTCTCTCAGAGTGCTAAGCCAACACTGAATTGAGCTGGTTTCACTTTTCATTAAAGTGAAAGAATGAAGGGGTATCACAAATGAGAGGGCATCATCTGTACATCTATACATCTAGTGGCCATACATGGTAGAGAGAGTAGGAGCCTGCATGCTTTTTCTGCCATGGTAGCATGTCCTCCAGTGAGGTTATTGGGGTTTTCATTTCTTATGGAGTGACACTCAGTGATTAAGATAGCCTAATAATGTCAGAAGCAAATAGTATGGTTTAGGGCAGGATAGGAAGGTCAAGTGGAAAGCTCTCAGAGAGAGACTGGCAATGTGCTCGTAAGACTAGCAGGTGTTCAGGTTTTCAAAATATAGAAAAGGTAAGGCATGTTGAATCTCAGTGATGAACTGCTTAAATTGAGGCATCATAGCTGAGACAGTTGTTAGGCCAGGTGAGCGGATGTTGCTCTAAACAGTGGGGGACCTTGGGTCCACCCACAATGCCAGCATCTCCTTAGAATTTGGGGAATTATAGTTCAAAGCAGGCCTGGGAAGGAGGGTAACGGCAAGATCTTTTCACCTGTGTATGCCAGTACTAACTGTAGAGAGGATTCCATTGAAAAGTTAAACAGGGCATTTTATTGGGAATGAACAAGCCTGCAAGAAATTAGAGACTCTCAAGAACCATATAAGGCTATCAGAAAGTGAGGCAGGAAAGATTGGATAGAGAGAGATTAGTTGGAAAGTGTGATAATGCCCTAGGCTTGGCAGCCCGCCAAGGCTCCTCAACTACCTAATGAGCTAGATAACAACAGCTCCGTAAAACAGCCTCGAGGCTGAAGTAAATTCTCTGAAAAAACACAACAATAATCCAGAAAAAACACAACAATAATCCAGAAAGGGAATAGTCCAAAGCCAAACTGATAATCCGAGTGAAGTCTTGAGGTCCAAGGTTCAATGCACACAGGTAAAAAAAGCAAGAAGCACCATGGCTGTAACAACAAATAGTGTCAGCAGATTCCAGCAACCATCTGTTGTTGAGGCCTCTGATCACTGGCTAAGCTTGGAGTGTACATAGGGGGAAGGGGCAGAGGCGGGCTATGGCACAGAGAAGCAGAGTTACAGTGCATGGGGGTGGGGCTATGGGGCATGAGGATGGGGCTATGACATGTGGAGGAGGGCAAGCAAGGAGCCAAGGCACCCCAAAAAAATTGCCACTGGGGGCACATTGCCCTCCTGTCCCTACACGACTGCCTCTGATTATATGGCCTTAGCCCCCTAGCCAACTGTGTCCTAATTAATGAGCCCTTCCCATATAAGCACTGCCAGAGGCCTGGACTTTCCCTTTACCTCCTGCACAGGCTGTTGTAAGTATGCCTTTTCGTGTTTCTGGGGTGTGACTGCTGGGAAGCGACCAGTCTGTGTCCTGGGGCAAGGGCATGACAGGTAGTTACCAATCCTCAAGCAGAAGGTCAAAGTGCAGTGGCTCAGACGGTACATCTGAAGGGAGCGAGAACAAACAGAGGTCTGGCCACCACATATTACATCCAACTACTACAATTTACTGAGGCTGGAGCTGGGGCTTATATACCTATTCCCTGCCCTAAAGGAGGGTGAGTGGACAAGGTGGTAGCTGCTTTTCTACAGGGTTGACAAAGGAGTTCAGAATGGCCTGATTGTCTTAGATTTAGGTGAGAAAACATTGATGGGAGTCCTGACAATCTCTTAATGTTTTGGTCTGGTAGTGTGAAGAAAGGTCTTGGTAGGATATGCTCACAGTAGGGGTCCCTGGTTGCTTCACCTGCCCAGTTTCGCCTGCTATTGTTTTCAGGAGTGCTTGCAACTTGTAGCTTTTGGGAGGATTATCTCAAGCTTTCCCACCTAATCCTCTCTGGACTTATGACCTGATCATGTTTGAGGTCATTCTGACCTGGCCTATGCTTACATTCAGTACACTTTTGAACATATGTTCCAGCCATTAAATATGTCCAATTATGAAAACAGCACATCCCACGGAGAGGGATGTATGGTATGGCATCACAGGAACAGTATTAGTTCTCCAGATCACATGATTAGCTGGGCTGACAAGCAGCATGATTTCATCACTATCAGGGTGACTGTGTAGAGTTGCAAACCATTTTTCTGTGTCTATCATCCATCTATCTATCTTGTTTGGCTATTATCCTGCCTTTTCTCTCAGAACTGGGGCACTTGGGAGTTGTTGTTTTTTCTTACAAAGGATGGAAAACTCACTGCAATGTTTTAAAACTGTGCATTTTCAAGAAACTCATACAGTTTTACTCAGAAATGTGTAGCTTTCTCAAGAACAACTGAACAGTTGTAGGCCTGCCTCCGGCCATGACTTTCATTTTGCACAACTTTTTGACAAAGAGGGACAAGACAGCACAGGAATGGTTGGATTAGATACTACAAACTAATAAAGGCGTATTACATGCTGGAATTTTGGGGCCGGTTTTCTAGTCTTGCTTGATAGAAGAGTCAAGGTGTACAACAGAAATCACCATCAATCTCCTTTCATGTGCTGGTCTAAGGAAGGCACAAACAATAGACTCTCTGGATTCTGAGGCCCTTTCCTCACCTTACCTTGATAGTGCAATGAACTAGAGCCCTGATAATATTGCCAATATCGCAAGAGGCCCAGTAGAGAGCCCCTTGCAGTCTGCACACGGTAGGGCATTTGTGAGAGAGCACCAGTCCCCCAGTGCCTTGTCCGTATATCGGCGTCCTGGGCCACGCCCAGGTCCCACCCTGTCCCCTCCTCACCACCCCTGATTGGTCGGTGGTTTTTCTTTCTTTTTTTTTATTGTTTCGTCAACTATTGTGCTAACGTTAGTACAATAGGTTCTGCCAACAGACTGTTTCATACTACGTTGGTAACTTGCTAACGTGCTAACAATAGTGCTGTTTTTTTTTTAAAAAAACAGTCAGCCGGACCCCGGGGGCTGCTGTTGTCTTGAGTGTGAGTGGCGATGCAGCCCCGGGGTGGCATCTCGGGGTGACGTGTCGTGCAGTGTTCCCTGCTGCGATGGGGGTAGCGGCCGGCCTGCTGCTGGGCAGAGCATCCCCTGGGAGCTACAGCGTGAGGGACAGGCAGCAGGGACTGCCCACACCCCGCCTACTCCTGGTTCCTTCTCAGGAGCACACCGGACGATGGCTCCGCAGGCCCTCTGGTCATGTGACCAATGTGTGAAAGGTTATTTTCGGCTTTCAGGCAAAAATAAGAAAACGCGCTATCAGCACTATCCGTGGCTGTGATAACACCTGGTTCGCCAGAACGTCATGTGGTACGGCGGCTCGTGAAGGAGGGAGGGAGTGTGCCTAACACGCATTAAAAACACTATGCGAAAAGGGCCTGAGTCTGTGCTCCCCTTCTTTCTTGATCTGCCTGACTACCCTGATCCCCCTCCTTTGTATTCCTGCTAATTTGCTTCAAGTCCACCTAGACTGCTCCTTTCCTGCTGCCCCCTCCTGTGCTATGCTTTGTCAGCTGCCTATCCAGAATTGGAGTAGGCAGGCAGGTGAAGAAAGAAGGGGAGGACGGACTCAGAGCCTGGGGTATGCAGGGAGCAAATTGTGTGTGTGTGGTGGTGGTGGTGGTGGTGGTGGTGGAAACAGCTGAGAAAGAGCAGTGGAAAAGCGGGCAACTAGAGAGGAGCAGCCTTACTGGGGATGAAGCTAATTAGCAGTGAATTATCATTGGCCAGTACTAAACTCCAGAACTTTTTATCCTCTAATTCTTCCCCCTAGACAGAGCTATTCTTGCCAATTAAGGACAGAATTATGTCTTGTCTCCACCAATTTGGGGCATGTTGACTAGGATGAGTGGAAGGGGCACTATTTGCTCATCTGCCTCAGGCAGCAAAATGGTTTATGATGGCCCTGAAAGTAACCTGTCACAAGAACAGGGATGTAAATCTTTATTTTGTCTCATTCTCACAGGCAAGAATGAATAATTTCAAAAGTTTTCTTCCTGCTGGGTGAGATTATGAATGTTTTGGAACATTGTCTGATTTTTTTTTCATATTTTGAAGCTAATTTTATGAAAAATGTATCTCAAGCTTTAATTTTGCACAAAGACTTTTTTGTGTGTGTTCAGAAAACATGTTATTTGCACAAAACATGTCACTGTTCCCCCCACCACCACTGGTGAAAATATTTGTTTTACACAAACAATATTTCCTCAAAAAAAATCTTGCAACAGTTTTTTAAATCTCACAGTAGTTGACCATTTTCTGCCACCAGAGAAGATAAAATCTGCAAGTATACTTTAAAGCACAGAACAACAAATTCTTTACAACCCTAAAGAGGAACCAAACTAACCAAAGAACTAAAGAAGAAGAGGCAGTACACCTGTCTGATGTATGACCACAACTATAGCCATAGGGATGTAGCTACTGCTACATGACCAGGGATATATCTTATCTATCCATCTCATAAGAATTCTACCCCTCAATTAAATTTTCCTTTAGTCTCCAAATTTCTAGCATTATAGAGAATGAGACTTCAAACATTGTTCACACCTAAAACTGTATTTGCTATGTTTATATCCCCTTGGTACTTGCCCTTTTTCTTTGGATGCCTAAATTCTATTTCTCAATGCTCAGGTTTTAAGTTATTGTAATCCTAGAAATTAGGAAATTTCATGGAGGGCAGAGTTCTTATTTTTTCTGGGAGGTGCAAGTACCCTCATTTTGCCTAGTAGCTATACCTCTGAGCATGACACACATTTGAATGTGCTTTGTCACAAAATGAAGGACCCTGGCA